>CAVLJG010000009.1:4296005-4401429 GCA_963669975.1 Acanthoscelides obtectus | reverse complement strand
TATACATTACGAAAACTGAGGGGAATTACGGGAAATCATCACCGCGCCCGCGTTGTGTGTAATTAGTGTTAGCATGTACATAGCTTGTAATTCGACAGTGAACAGTGAATATAATTATTTCTTATCGCTCTCATTTTTGAAATTCAGCAAATTTGTATATATGTAATTTCCAGAATGGATAAGAAAAAGTGGATGCGCAACTAATTTCTAGCTTGAATCTCAATTAAGTGTATTTAAGACAAGAACCCAATGTAATTATCATCAACACATACAACTTACAGCTTATAGGAGACAAAAATAAAAAGAACTGCTACATAAAAAGGTCAGAGTCATCGGGAAAGTTGCTGAAATTTTTTCTATAATTTATGTAGGGGGTTTTCATCCTTCTCGAACCAATTTTTCTGGAAATCAAATATTAGAACGCTTAAACAAATCATTTGTTCCAAATTCATTTAAATCGGATCATCGGTTCTTAGAATATTTAAAAAAATGTGTTTTAAAGAGAAAAAATTGAGGCTCTCTAACGGAGAAACGAAGCACTTTTGCATAGCGGTAAATCATGTCCAATCGACTTATTTTGAATCTAAAAATATGTGGAACTTCCATGTCCATGGAATATTGGGACACCCTGTAGAGAGGTTGCTGTATTTCATCGGAATCTTTTTAGCATCAGACCCTGAATGGATTAAAAAAAATAGAACGATTGAAAAACAAAAAGCGCACAAATTAATAGGTAAACTGAACAATATTTTAGACGTATTTGTTTGTTTGTTTCAGATTTATTTAGCATTAATGCTACAATGTCCACAATATCCATATTACACAGAATATCACAAAATACGAGTATATTAGGTCTTCAAGACTACATATTTTTATACAAAATTCCACTACTATGAATTCTGGTTTTCCATGAGATATTTTTTCAATTTCCCTTTAAACATTTTCAAACTGACACATGTCTTGATATCATTTCTTAATTTATTAAATTCGTACAATCCCTTTTAAAATACTGACTTGCTCGTTATATTGCTACTGCAGTTTTGTAAATGAAAGTCTATACTTCCTATATATACTCTAATAATTGTGGCACTCATTCAATACAATAAAATTTTCTAAGTGATTTGGTAGAAGATGATTTTTTAACTTCAATATGAAAATGAAAACCAAGTAAGCTATGCAATTTTTGATATTTAACCATTGTAGTTCTTTCAGTATAAAATTTATTCTAGTATATTTATTTTCATTTAAGATGATTCTCATAGCTTTATTTTGTAATATTTGTAATTTTGAAAAGACAGTTTCATTTGCAGTGAACAAAATAGTCGAACAAAGAACAAATGAAGAAGAATGATAGTGTTGTACACATTTTTTTTAGAATAAACGCTTAGGCTATGCGAAATAATTTGTTTTTTTTGGATATTTTTGAAATAATATATTCAAATTTTAATTTACTGTCTACGTATATGCCCAAATATTTAAATGATTTTTTTTTTTATATCGAAACAGCCGCGCAGGCAGAAGCCTAAATGCCGGAACACCGCGGCTGCTATGATGATACCAAAGAAATTTTGTTAATACGATTTTTGAACTGCCTAAAGTTAGTAAAACTGGGAAAAGCTTGCTCCCTTAGATTGTTCCACAATCTAGACACCCTCGGGACAAAGGAGCGGTCGTATCGGCCAGTTCTGGATGTACGAAGCTTGACACGGTTAGGATGGGACGCCGAAGTCAGGCGGGTCTGTCTGACAGGCACATCGCGCGGCGGCATCATGGAAGAGAGCTCTGAGGAGCAAAACCCGTTGGTGTAGCGATAGAAAAGAGCTAGATCGCCGACGACCCGCCGGTGCGAAAGAGTCCCGAGACTGTCTGTTAGAGAAGAGTCATCGATCAGTCGGACCGCCCTCCTCTGGACAGCATCGAGCATGGACAATGTAGTCGGGGCGGCAGCACCCCAAATGTGATAGCAATACTCAAGGCTAGGCCTTATCTGGGCCTTGTATAGAGTGAGAAGGTCATGCGGAGAAAAATACTTCTTAGCCCTAAACAAATAGCCTAGCTTTTTCCCAGCAGCTGCAGCTATTGAAGAGATGTGTTCGTGCCAGATCAGGTCCTCGGTGATCTGGACTCCGACCAGCCGAAATGAATGGCTCTTTGGTAGAACTCGACCGTCCATCGAAACTGTATGAGCGCTAGGACGCTTTTTGTTCGTCAAAGTACAGTACTGTGTTTTGGAAGCATTGAACTGAACAAGATTGTTGCGTCCCCAAGCAGTGATAGCCTCCAGGTCTCTTGTCAGAGAAGAAGTCGTCGCTAGTCTTCTTTTTTCCAGCTCAGCGGCAGAGATCGGCTTGTCACTCTGAATTCCTGCATGTAGAGTGCTGTCATCAGCGAAGCTGTGGATTGGGTTGATCGTGCAGGAAAGGAGGTCGTTGATATGTAAGAGAAACAGTGTTGGAGCCAAGACCGATCCCTGGGGAACACCCGCGTTGACGTTGTGGGATGAAGAGGAGAATCCGTCAATTACGACGGATATCTTGCGGCCAGAGATAAAGTCAGCCACCCATCTGCAAAGCTTTTCTGGGAGGCCGTAGGATGGAAGTTTGCTTAAGAGGGCAGCGTGCCACAGCTGATCGAACGCTTTCGTGATGTCAAGAGCAACGACATGAGCCTCACCATGAGACTGGATGAGTTTACTCCACAGTTACGTGACGTTGGTGCCGGAAACCGTACTGCCTGTCGCTAATGAAGCTGTGACGTTCGAGGTAGTCCAGAAGCTCGCGATTTATGCACCTCTCCATCACTTTACTTATAACAGAAAGCAGAGCTATAGGCCTGTAGTTGTAAGGGTCGGTCTTAGATCCTTTTTTTGGGATGGGCTGTACATGAGCAAATTTCCAGTTTTCTGGGAAAGTGCCGGATTCATAAGATATCTGGAAGAGACGCGAAAGAACTGGAGCAAACTCCGCTGCACATCTCTTCAGTACAATGGCAGGAATCAAGTCCGGACCAGAAGCTTTGTTGATGTCGAGCGACAAGAGCACTCGTCTTACGGTCTTATGCCTGAATGTTACCTCCCGCATAGTGTGGGGAACCCTTTGAATTGACGGTACTTGGGCGTTGGTGGGGACGTCCATGGTGGAGCTGGCAGCAAAGATCTTGGCTAGTACTTCCGCCTTGGCCTTTGAGTCGAATACAATAGTTCCATCCTGACACGTAAGTGGTGGAAGGCTACTGTGTGAGAAGTTCTTTGCAATCTGCTTGGCCAGCGTCCAGAAAGACCGACTGCCATTGCGCTGCGAGATTACCCTGTGCCTAACTTTTATATCATGCTGGTTTTTGACATTGCGAACCGCTTCGTTATATTTGTTTCTGGACTCGACGTCGGCTTGTCTGTTCTCTACAGTGGGATTTTGTAAGTAGATTCTGTGGGCCTTGATCTTCTGCTGGCGAGCAGTGTCACACGATTTGTTGAACCAGCCGTTGGACCCTGGTTTAGGAACTTTCACTGTGTGAGGGATGTATTCCTCCATTCCGACGTGGATAATTTCGGTTATTGAAGAACAGACAGTCGACGCATCCGCGTCAGTGAAACAGACATCTCTCCAAGGAAAGCTAGAGAAGAAGTCTCTGAGCCCCTCCCAGTCGGCATGTCTGTAATGCCAAGTTTTGCGGCCTGTGCGAGTTTCTGCTGCCACAGCGGCTTCTGACCGAAACCTAACCTCCACAACACCGTGATCTGAGTTACCCAGGGGGGACAGGACAGCAGTGCTGTAAGGGGCAGGACGCGTGGTCAGAAAGAGATCCAGCAGGCTACTGGCGTGTGACGAGACGCGGGGGAAAAAAGTAGGGCTCGTCACCAACTGGGTCAGCCCTTGAGTAAGAGCGAACGCTTCGACTGCACGACCTGCTGCATCGGTCCTATTTGAGCCCAACCAAAGCTCATTATGGGCATTGAAATCACCGAGAAGAACTACCTCTGAAGCGGGGTGATTGATGTTCAGGAAGTCGATCTGGACGGCGAGGTATTCGAGTAGGTCATTGATTGATTCGATTGACATAATTTTTTCGTGATTAGTTGTAGATTTATTGTATTTTGATCTAAAGATTTTCCTATTTGTTTGGTTTGTGTTTAGTTTAAGTTTATTTATTGATCTATTCAATGACGAATTTAGAGGGAAACGCCCCTCCTCCCTCCCTGGACTCCTAAGCCTGCCACTTTTTCAATAAAATGCTACAAATCGCTATATATAGGAGCTAAAATTACTGTAATGTACCTGAATCGTGAAGACGTGCTCTCCTTGTCGTATCACATAGCAGCATATACAGGGTATTAGAAAAATATAGGAGAGGATGATTCCTTGTTAAAAAATATGAAAAAAGTACTCCCCAACCTGAAACCTTCGTCAACGCATAATCGTAAGCTGCCATTATATCCCACATGTTTTTGAAAATGTCCGTCAGATATTTGAACATCGCCTATGTTGTTTGGCCAATCACGGACAATATTTTGAACACTCATCGAAATAAAAAGTAATATGTTTGTGTTTTTGTTTACTATCTGAACAAATTAAGATAAATAAAGTTTGTCTAATAATTCACTGGACAACAAATTTTAGTTTTTTAATTGTATCTTGTGGGAAAAGTTTGCACTTCTTTGTTAATTTTGGGGCGCTGAATCCAAAAATGACAATGAAATAAAAAAATTAGTTGCGGTTTAGAAAAAAAACTTTTTATTTTTAAGGATATATTAAAAAAAGTAACAAGATTCATATACTTATAAGAATCACTATATGCGCTGTCTTTTTGCTGTTCTTTTATGGGTCGTTTCTGGAGCATCTCTACCAAGAGTCCAACAGTAGTCTGCAAGCATGGAAGGATTCCACTTTCCCTGGTACCTTTTTTCCATTGTTGAAATATCCTGATTAAAATGTTCGCCGTGCTCATCACTTACGGCTCCGCAATTGTCAGGAAAAAAGTCCAGGTGTGAGTGTAGGAAATGTATCTTAAGAGACATATTACAGCCCATCTTTTGATACGATGACAGCATATTTTTGACAAGGGTTTTATAGTTGTCAGCTTTTCTATTTCCCAAGAAATTAGTGACCACCAGACGGAAATCATTCCAAGCAGTTTTTTCAATATCTGTTAAAGTGTTTTCAAACTGTGTATCTTTCAAAATATTTCGAATCTGTGGCCCAACAAAAATACCTTCTTTAACCTTTGCCTCACTTAGTCTTGGAAATTTCTGACGCAGGTATTGAAAAGCTGACCCATCTCTATCTAATGCCTTGACAAAGTTTTTCATTAGGCCCAACTTGATATGCAGTGGTGGTAATAAATTTTTTTTCGAATCTACTAATGGCATATGCTGTACATTTTTTTGACCTGGCTCTAGGAATTGACGAACAGGTCAGTTTTGTCTGGTGTAATGAAGTACCTTTGCCCGACTGTCCCATTCACACAAAAAACAGCAAAACTTTGTGTAGCCTAGCTGCAGCCCAAGTAAAAGTGCAACAACTTTCAAATCGCCACAAATATGCCATTGGTGCTCATCGTATTTTATGCATGTCAATAGATACTGTGAACTGCATACCCTACAGGAAGAGATGGTAAAATATTTCCAATATGCAATAACACTGCCTTTAAACTCAATGTTGAACTGTCTATAAACAATCTCCATTCTTCTGGGTTATAGTTTATATTTAAAGCCGCCAGTAAGCCGTTAATGTTACTGCAGAAAACCAAGTTATTCTCCATATGGAAAAATGGTCTTTGTGGCGTTTACGAAAAACACATACCGAAACATCGTCTTCTAACAAGTTCCACTGCTGCAGTCTTGATCCAAGTAACTCTGCCTTACATTTTGGAAGTTCTAAATCTCTTACAAGATCATTTAATTCTGACTGTGTTATTTTGTGCGGTTGGTGGCATGACGTGCTCGGTATAAAATCAGGATCTCTTGACGTTGATGGCATATCTTCTTCCTGACGAATCACTCGATCGCCATGATCTGATTTGTTTTCTGATTCGCAAGTGTAGGATTCTGGGGGTTTTGGAATAGGATTTTCGTCACTGTGAGGCACAGGTCTCATCGCAGATGGTATGTTTGGGTAGTTAATAACCGATTTTTTTTTCTTGGACATACCTGTGGCTTGTCCAACACAAGGTACCATGCAAAAGTAACAATCATTAATATGATTTGTAGGCTCTCTCCAAACCATTGGGACAGCAAAGCGCATAGACCGTTTTTTGCCATTTAACCAGCTCCGCAGACTTGAAGCACATGTATTACAGCAGATGTGGGGTGCCCACTGTTTGTCTTGATCACCTAGTTTACAACCGAAATAAAGCTGATATGCCTTTGTTATTAGTGGAGTAATAGACGGTCTCTGAGACGCAAAAGTCACATCACCACACACGTAACAAAACTGATCTGGATTGTTTACACACTTTCGAGACATCTTGCATGAACGCTGTCATCCAACTGAGGAAAAAATGGCTAATATAAAACAATATAATGTACACGTATGTATAACGTAACACAATCATGCCGATTACATCATCTTTCCTTGCCGAATATAAAAATGTAGCACGTGCATTCTTGTGAATTACAGTATATTACCACTGCCACAGCAGGAACCCATATAATTACCGTATCTCTAAAACTTGAACTAATATTGAAAAAATAAGTTTCATTCCGGTTTTAGCACATTAAAAATAGTAATATTTTGTTGATTTTATTTAGGATATTTTTTGGCTGTTGATCAGTGAATCTGTGGGTACGATTCGTTAATCAATGATATAGCTTACATTACCTGCCGCTCTTTTCCAAAGATGCATGCCAATGTTTTTCGAAAAGTGGCACTACTTCTTTAGCCGAATCCTCTGGGTTGAGATCCCATAGATCTTCAATTACCAACGGGTTTCGATATCCCTTCCATGCCATTGGATCGAACCAAGTGTACAAAATACGAGAAAGCGCACCAGCGCCTTGTTCTGGACATGGTTTCTAAAAAAAGAAAAATTTATAACATTATTATGATATACAGAATATCCATTCGATTGACCTATCTAATTTTTGATAAAATGGGCCTTTGGGTTCAAGGACATGTCGTCGTCGTAATGACAGTAAAATCCGGTAGAAATCATTTTTCAAATTCTAATCGTCCAGTCACCTGTGTAAAACACCAAACACAACACGAGGTATGATATTCAAAAATAGATAGAGTGGAATATCTGCTTTGTAAAATCGGGAAACAGTATCTAAAAACGTCACAAAACTTATTCGATCAGACTAACTAGGAGGAGGATTTATATGCGAATATTTAGGGGTGTGAATCTACATGAAAAATTAATGTTAGTTTGCTTTATAAACTATGGTCCAAACATTTTTCCTTACAAAAACTCGGGGTGTTGAAATTTTAGGAAAAAAATATTCCAGAGCATCTAAATATTTATTGCTAAATTGCATTCTTCAATTATTATTACATTAATGTTCTCGGACACTAGAACGGTTTTTATTTTTTTTACTCAAAAATGGCGCATGGAAGGAAAATAATTCAAGAGAGATCATTTGTTTTAAATTGAACGGGGAATTCATAAATAATTCTTATTTGGCAAAAAACCATTAATTATATTAATTAATTTCCATTTTTTTCCTAAAATTTCAACACCCCGAGTTTTTCTAAGGAAACATTTTTGGACCATAGTTTATAAAGTAGACTTACATTAATTTTTCATGTAGATACACACCCTTGAATATTTGCATAACATTACTGTATACCTAATTTATTCTAGAATGGTTTGAAAAACATATTTGTCATATTTTCAGCATTGTGACCTCCGAAACGGTAAGAGATACGCAACTTTGTTCCGATAAGCGACTCTGTATCTCTTACCGTTTCCGAGTATTTCGTGATGGGTGTTTTACCTTTGGCTTACCTTTGATATTCTATGTTTCGTTTCCCTCGGTGGTTCATCAGCCAGAGCGCTCAACAATGTTATACAACCCACAAGAGTGAAGTATAAAGTGTAACTGATGAGATTGTAGCTTCTTTTATCAGCTGTCTCTTGGGCCTCCCTGATTTCTGTTCGGAGTTGCGGTATAGCGCATATAAGCAGGAGTAACCAGAATAGGAACTGGAGTCCGGAGGTTCGTATGCCATATTTGCGGTTGTAGTATACAAAAACGGCTGAAAAAGCCTAAGAGGATATATGCGTCAGTTTTTTTAATAATCTCTAAGCTAACGTTGAGAATAAAAGGAGAAACGAATTCAATAAAATGCCGCAGCCGCTTGGTAAAAATTGCCTAGGTTGTTTATTTTGAACTGAAGCATGAATTTTTACCATAATAATAATAATATTTATTCGCCAAAATACAAAAAAATGGGCAAATAAATATGAAAAAACCACAGAAGGCATCGCCTGTGTGTGGTTTATATCTTAATAACTAACAATCAATCATATATGTGTATAACAATTATTGTTAAATCTAAAAAGTATTAATGTAATTGGAATTTTGTAGTTTTAGTTTTCCATATAATTATGTATAGTCATTCGCTGCACAGTACAAACCCAGTCTTTCAATTTTCGTCTAAATTTTTTCCAAAATTAAGTATTTTTATTTCGTTTGGTACTACATTATATAATTTAGCTGCTAAGAATTTAAATGATTTTTTGAATAATGTTTTGTGTGGTCTTTGGATATTCGATGAGCCTATTCGTGTGTTATGCTCGTGTTTATATTTTTTTTCATTACAATACTTATGGTGGTGGCATGTAAGAAATAAAGTTGTCTTGTATCAAGTATCCCTGTTTCCTGATATAAGTTGTTCGTCGGATATACTCTTGGCTTATGGAAAATGGCTTTCAAAACAGTTTTTAGCGCTATATTCAGGTCAGAAATATATGTCTTGCAGGCGGCACCCCAGGCTGTGATGCCGTATATTATATGGGTTTCAACTAAGGCATGGTATAGGATTCGCAGATAACTTTCTGTAAGAATGTTAGCAAGCATTTTGAGTTTATAGGCAACATTTCTAATTTTTTTGATAACATAAATAGGGACGCAGGAAAGTAAACGTCAATTTGACATAGACGCCATCTTTGTTTTCTGTCACCGACATGTCATTTTGTTAGTTGAATGTTTACCATTGATCGCTATGGAGTCGTATTCGATTGAAGACCGCATTAAAGTTATTCAAGAGCACTGCAAAAATGGTTGCAAAAATAAAAAACACGTTTCGCGCGCTTCGTGAACATTTCGGTCGCAACAACCGCCCAAACGAAACAACCATCGGTCGTCTGGTGCGTAAATTCGAGGCAACAGGTTCTGTGGCAAATCTGCCAGGCTCTGGCCGGCCAAGGAGCGTTCGCACACCGGAAAATATTGCTATTGTGAAGGAGAGTGTGAGAGACGATCCGAAACAATCAATAACGCGTCGATCCCAAAAATTGGGCATTTCGAGAACCAGTTTGCTCCGCATTCTCCACAAGGATTTGAATGTACACGAGTACAAGATCCAATTGACGCAAGAGCTGCGTCGAGCCGACCATTTTTCGCGCCGAAAGTTCTCAGATTGGCTCCTTGAACACCGCCAAATTGATGCCAATTTTTCATCAAAAATCATGTTCAGCGACGAAGCGCATTTCACTTTGAATGGGACGGTAAACAAGCAAAACTGCCACATCTGGGCGAACGAAAATCACCGTGAGTATCAAGAGCAGCCGATGCATCCTCAAAAAGTGACTGTGTGGTGTGCATTGTGGTCAAAAGGCATCATCGGACCTTACTTTTTCGAAAATGCGGCCGGGGACGCCGTTACCGTCAATTCTGAGCGATATCACGTGATGATAGAGGACTATTTTTTGCCGCAACTTAAAGGAATGGATATGGACGATGTTTATTTCCAACAAGGCGGTGCAACATGCCACACAACCAACGTCAATATCCATCGATTGCAGTCCTTCTTCGGTGATCGCGTGATTTCGCGCAGAGGAAATGTGCCATGGCCACCAAGATCGTGCGATTTGACTCCCTTGGACTTCTTTTTATGGGGATATTTGAAAAGCAAAGTCTACGTCAACAAACCAGCCACCCTCCAAGAACTCAAAAACAACATCATTGCCGAGATAAATGCCATAGAACCGACCATGTTGCAAAATGTCATTGAAAATTTCGACCATCGCGTGGACGTCTGTAAATCCAGTCGTGGTGAACATTTGAGCGATATTATTTTTCATACATAAATGGTATAAATGAACCTTCAAAATAAAGTACCCAACTTGATTTGAATATCAATCTTTCTTTTTTTAATATGCGTTTACTTTCCTGCGTCCGTTTTGGACAACCCCATATTTAATATGGTTATCCCACCTTAGATGTGAGTCCATAAATATTCTAAGATATTTCAAAGTGTTAACTCTATCGATTTTGGTCTTTTGGCAATGGTAATTAACGGAAATTTGTTCGAAAGTAGGTAAAAATTTTAAATAGGGTAAATGCAATAAATTTTGTTTTTTTGAAGTTAACTGTTAAAATTTTGGTATCAAACCAGTCGATGATCCTTATAAAATCCTTTTCAGCTATTTGCTTCAGTGTGCTCCAGTCATCAGCTTTATATAATACGAGGGTGTCATCTGCAAAACATATAATCTTTCCAGAACTCTGTTAATTTTGAATAAGTCATTTAAGTAGAGACTAAATAATAGTGGGCCTAGTACTGTTCCTTGAGGCACACCATACTTGATGTACATTTTTTTACTGCAAGTGTTAGTGATTTTGACAGTCTGTGCCCGACTTAAAAGGTAATTTTTTAAAAGGATTTGTGATGTTCCCATAAATTCCAATCTTTCCATAACTT
Organism: Acanthoscelides obtectus; assembly: GCA_963669975.1. NCBI lineage: Eukaryota > Metazoa > Arthropoda > Insecta > Coleoptera > Chrysomelidae > Acanthoscelides > Acanthoscelides obtectus. The sequence goes on along the minus strand of CAVLJG010000009.1, from coordinate 4,390,567 downwards.
TCAGAAGCTCGACATGGTTAACCGTATCAAAGGCATTTTTTAGATCAACAAAGATACCAATAGTAGGTATCTTTTTGTTGACATTAGCGTTAGTTTCATCCATTGCAGCCAAAATTGCATCTGTAGTAGATTTCCCTTTTCTAAATCCATATTGGTCAGAACATATAATTTTGTTTTTGTCCAAAAATTGTAATGTCCTTTTCTCTAGTAATTTTTCGAAAATGTTGGCTATATTCGATAGTACTGATATGGGTCTATAATTTGATGTTTCCATTCTGTCACCGCTTTTATAAACAGGAGTAATAACAGTTGTTTTAAATGCCTCCAGAAACATCTTATAGTGGAAAATCGGATTTAGAAGACACCTTTACCCATGTGTTTAACGAATGAAAAGTATTTTATATCAAATTTAGCATGTTGAAAAATATATAATAATAATAATAATAATAATAATAATAATAATAATAATAGACGTCTCTTACACTTAACCATATAGTCTCTAGCAGATGTTCAAAAGAATACACTATCCACAAACAGATTTGGTTCATTACATCGAAAGTAAAATTTTTAAAAAAAGAGAAAAAGGCATACTTTCCAAACCCAAATGCACCAAAAAATTATTAATCTGAATTAAAGATGGAATAAACTTTTTGTCGAAAGACAGGTAATGAACATTCTTTATATACTTTAGGAAGGTCATTATAAATAATAGCAACATTGTAAGAAAAACTGCGTTTAAAAAGTGTAGACGTATGCAGGGGTATACTAATATTATTTTCTCTGAGAGTTCTACAGTGAACATCATTATTAAATGAAATTTTTTCCTTGAAGTAATAAGGTTTAGACGTGAGCAGCAATTTGTGAACAAAAACTGAATAGTGATACTTGACCATGTCATTAATTTTTAACCAGTTTAGAACGGGATATTTCGCTGATACATGATCAAATTTACGTAAGCCAAAAATGAATCGTATACAATTGTTTTGAATAACTTGAATAACGTTTTTAGTGAAATTGTCTAAACAAGTATAGTATACGATATTACAATAATGTAGTATAGATATGACCAATGCTTCACATAGTTTTTTACGCATCTTAAAATTTAGTAAATACCTGTTTGCTATAAGAGTGCGCAGCCGTAGGTAGGTTTTCTGAGATAGACTTTTAACATGTTCAATAAACCTTAATTTTGTATCAAAAACAACACCAAGAATTTTTGCAGAATCAGAAAATTGCAAGATTTGGTTATTTATCTGAATGTTCAAGAGCTGTGTTACATTGTATGTTTTTCTTTGTGCCCAAAATAATAACATTTTAGATTTTTGTGGATTAATAAGTAGATTGTGATCTAAAGAGTATTTAATTAATTTATTAACATCGTTTTGTAAAATTTGTGTAGTATTATTGACATTATCTGGGTTAAAATAATGAAGCAATTGCATATCGTCTGCAAATGACTGGACATGCGAATTATCAATAATTTTGCTTAAGTCGAACGTATATATGAGGAACAGAAGCGGTCCCAATACAGAGCCCTGAGGTCCGCCTGAGGGAATTATTGTCACTTGAGACATTTCTTGATTGAGAAAAACACACTGAGTTCTTTGATGAAGGTAACTGTCGAAAAATGAAAGGGATGCACTGTCAAGACCTATGTAATTTAATTTCGCAAGTAATAATTTATGATTGATGCTGTCAAAGGCTTTAGAATAGTCTATAGAGATTAAGGCTAGTGCCATTTTCTTATCTAAGGCACTTAAAATATTGTCTTGCAGATTAAGTAGGGCAGATGTTGTACTATAATTTTTTCTAAATCCGGATTGAGTGTCGGGAAGTATAAAGAATTTTTCTAGGTATGCGGTCAATTGGAACTTTATAATTTTTTCTAAAATTTTGGATAAAATTGGTAATAAACTGATAGGTCTGAGATCATTATACTCAGTGGGTTTCATTTTTTTAGGAATTGGAATAATTAGAGCTTGTTTCCATGTGTTTGGAAAGTAGCCTTTTTCCAAACAGTCGTTAAAGATGTGGACGATGTGATGGAGAATAACTGGCAGGCAAAGCTGGATCATTGACAGGGACATACCATCAATTCCCTTCGCATCAGATTTTAGGCTCCCTATTGTCTGTAATACGTCATTTGAACTAATCTTATATCGCTCGTGGGTTGGCCTTGTGAGACTATGATTACGAGGGATGTCTTTTAAGTTTTGCATATGGAAATAAAACAACACGGTAGGTAGTTTTAAATGACTTTATTGTTATTCGAAGTATTCTCCACGAAGATTAATACACATCTGCAGGCGCTCGAACCAATTTTCGAAGCACTTATTCCACTCGTTTGCTGGCAGATCCAAAACGGCATTTTTGAATGCGTCAACTGCTTCTTCTGGTGACTGGAACCTTCGACCACGCAGTCTGTTTTTAATTTTCGGGAAAGTAAAGAAATCGTTAGGACTTAGATCGGGACTATATGGAGGACGGTCCAATAATTTCACGTTCTCTTCCGTTAAATACTGCCTTGTTTTTTGGGCTGTGTGCGAGTTTGCATTGTCTTGGTGGAGGATGATTCTTCTTTCGGGGTTGATTTTTCGAAGCTCGGTGATGACTTTTGGCAAACAAATGGTGGTATACCAATCCGCAGTAACAGTTATTTGCTTATCAAGAGGAATTGTTGCAATATGACCCGCTTTTGACACAAATGTCGCGACCATTTTCTTCACCTTGGAACACCCGAACAGCCGACTGTTGTTTATTTCCTGGTTCATAACAGTAAATCCACGATTCGTCACCACTAACAATGCTGTACACATTTTTGGAGTTTCCAGAATTGAAACGGTCAAGCGTTTTTTGACACCAATTAACCCTGGCTGCTTTCTGCTCTTCAGTCAACAGATGGGGTATCCAACGAGAAACTAATTTTCTTACTCCTAATTCTCCATGTAAAATTTTTTGATTTGAGGTCTTTGAGATCTTCAAAGACGCCTCAATCTCGCGATATGTCATATGTCTATCTTCAATGATGCGCACAGCATCGATGTTTTCCTATTTCCTGGGTGACTGCCATTTTTGGTGCACCCACCCTGGGATCGTCGCTAAGACTCGCCCGTCCACGTTTAAATTCTCCATACCAACGGAAAATTGTCGACTGATCTGGCGCTTCGTTGCCGAAAACCGACAGTAACTCAGCAAGGCATTCTTGTTGCGATAATTGTCTCTGAAAGTTGTAATAAATTATGGCGCGAAAATGTTCTCGGTTCCATTTTTCTAATGACTTGGTGACACTTAAAAATTCACAGTAGTGAGAACACTGCACGTATTGTTGTGAAACTTTGAATTTAAGTTTACTAAAGAGTGAGGTTAAGATTCAGTACTGACGTTCTATCCGCGCGGCCTACTATCTTTCTATATGCAAAACTTAAAAGACATCTATCGTAATTGAACATTGAAAAATGATACTTTATTCAAAGTTGCTCTTATAAATTTATCGAATGAATATAATACCAACTGAAAGAGCCTATAGAATATGCAACTGTTGGGTTCTCCATTTTTTCCCTGGCGTAACTACTGGGTTGACATGTATAAAAAATCCATCTAACAATTTATGTTTTATAAATGTCCTAACAACGTTTACGTTGTATGTTTATACAACGCTTATAAACCCAAAAATGGCACACTCTTGTGTAACGTGACAAAATCACGTAGAGAAAGCTGTGGTTTCTCATCGAAAACAGCTACAAGTCAGCTATAAAGCTGGAGGAGTGCAGATGGTGCTTTTCCTCAATACTTTCTCATGCTGAAGAGGTTAACATCCCATAAAAATGGAGAGAGTAACTCCCAAACCAAAGCAAACAACTAAACGTAAGGAAGATACAAAAAAGGTGCTATTCCATAAACTGGTGATTGGGGCCCAACATCCCAAAATCTGAAAGTCAAATGAAGTACCGATAATACACCTTATCAACCAAAGATTCAGCAGGAAAAGAAATGACCGACACCAAATTTCCGGTCTTCCGTCAGTCAGTCAGCGGACTGTCAATCAATGTCAGAAGTAAGAGGGCACTGGTTGTCTATGGGCGGAAATTTCCGAGATAGTCATTAATAAAATATTATGACATTAGTGTCCAAAACATTTCAACACAATACTAGCAATCGGTAGTCTATCATTAATAAATAGAAATTCAAATTACTGTTAAAAAATGTTACGTGATTTTGGCAGCAATTTTGCTTTTTCCTCTTGTTTTATTACGTCTCCCACAGCTTTTACCGGATAATTATTTAAACGTTTTTAAAATTATTATAAAAAATAGTATGCAACAATTATGACAGTTTTATTGAAAACAATTATAGAACTGGAAAAACACAATTTTATAAAAGTTGTTTCGTTATCTTAGATGCAGCTTCATTGTTTTGACTAACACTAAAAATTTGCTTTTGTTGTTAAATTGCAGCCATTGAGAACAATTTGTTTTGATACAACAAAAAGGCAAGCATTAGATCTTTCTTAGCGAATAAAATTTGTTTGAATTACTATAACAGCCAGACAGAAATTCTATTTGTAATCTGATGGTTGATATTTTACTGCGCAAACATTTTTTTTCTATAATATATGGGATTTATGTAGCAATACTTTCTAGTGCCTCAAGTATATTAGGTACTGTTGAATTTTGAGAGAAAAGGTCGAAATATCCATTCTGTATTTTTCCTTATTCTGGCCTGTATAGTAATGAAATATACTAAGTGACATAAATCTGAACACCCAGTTTAAATGGTTTTATTTTAATAAAAGTTGGTGGATGTATTTATCTTACTGTAAATAACAAGTGAAAAAATTTTCAGCCTTATCAGTTGGACATTCCGGTTTTTATACTGCTTTTTTTTAATTCACTAACGCTCTAAAAATGAATATTTCAGCCGCAGTAAAGAATCAACGTTGGCGGATGTTGGTTCTTGACATCCTTTACGATCGGTTACGATGCCTAGAGTACGGAGACCTGTACGATTTCGTCAACTTAGTGAGTTTGATAGGGGCCGTATAGTGGGACTTCGGGAAGCTGGACTTTCTTTTCGGGCAATTGCAGTTAGAGTGCAAAGAAGTGTAGACACTGTGGTTAGGTGTTGTCAGGCATGGCTTCGAGAAGGCCGTACGCAAAGAGCAAGGGGCACTGGACGCCGCCGTAGAACAACAGACCGTGAAGATCGCCGCCTAAGATTATTGGCCTTAAGGGACCGTTTCTCCACTACCAGGTCCATTGTAAATGAATGGTTTGCAGAACACGGAAGACCAATTGGCATGCGAAGTGTTTACCGACGAATGAGAAGTTTTGGCTTGTTTTCATACCGGCCACACTGGGTCCTCCCTTTAACTCGAGAACACCGACGTAATCGCCTTGAGTGGTGCAGACAACGGTCACTCTGGGATCAGGAATGGAACAGTATTGTCTTTAGTGACGAGTCTCGATTTTGTTTAGGCATGCACGATGGTCGTGCCAGGGTTAGAAGGCGACGTGGTGAAAGGAGGAATCCACAGTTTTTTGATGAAAGACATGTTCATCACACTGTTGGAGTTATGGTTTGGGGTACTATAGCTTATGGTTCCAGGTCACCTTTAATCTTCATCACAGGTAACATGAACGCGCAGCGTTACATCCACGAAGTTGTAGAACCCCATCTTTTACCCTATCTTGGCACCCTGGCAGATCCAACTTTCCAACAAGATAATGCCCGACCACATGTTGCAAGAGTCACAATAGACTTCTTTCAACATAATGATGTCACATTGCTACCATGGCCACCAAGATCTCCCGACTTATCCCCAATTGAGCACGTGTGGGATATGATGGGTAGGAGATTGCTCAATTTGCAACGTCCTCCTCAGACTCTAGAAGCACTTCGAGAGGAGTTGGTGGCTGCCTGGAATGAGATACCACAGGAGGACATTGACCACCTGATCAGAAGCATGCCTAGGCGCGTTGGAGAATGCGTAGCACATCAGAGTGCATCCACACATTATTAAAGGCCAAAGGGCTTTAAAGCAGTGCAATCATTTTGAAATTTTTATCATTTACTTATTATGCTTCATTAAGTACTTAAACAAAATTTTATTAAAATAAAACCATTTAAACTGGGTGTTCGGATTTATATGTCACTTAGTATACCTATACAGGGTGACTTCGAAGTTGAGTCATTTATTTTAACAGTGAGTAGATCTGATCAAAAGAAATGTTTTTTTCCTTTACCATTTTCCTGGTAAAATTAAAGTAACAAAGTTATAGCGCTTTGGAAGTTTGAGTACCGCCCTGTCTCAATAATAATATTATATGGTCGTGTTTGGCGACAACGGATATAATCCGCCGTATCGGTTCATCGCATCGGAAACAAAAAAGCGAAAGAATTTGGAACGTTGTTTTTACAAGTATTTCATTCATTTGTATACAGTCAGTGTTAGTGAATAGTGGTATCTGTTGCGTGGCTCAAACGAAATAAAAAATGGCACATGTTTATGCGGATCGGTTTCCCAATCGAGTGCAACCAACCCCTCGTGCCTTTGTTAATGTAGTACAACGGGCTCATGAATCAGGTGACTTAAGACCTCACAGGGGACCTCACGATCAAATACAGGTCCGCACTGGAATACTTGTCGGGAGGATACTTTATAAAACAAGGTAAACATTTTTTTTAATTTTTTTTTATTTTTACACACACATTTTGGTGTATCTTCCTTCTACAATCATTATCTGAAAATTAATGACTCAACTTTACATACAGGGTGACTTTGAAGTTGAGTCATTAATTTTCAGATAATGATTGTAGAAGGAAGATAAACCAAAATATGTGTGTAAAAATAAAAAAAAATTAAAAAAAAATGTTTACCTTGTTTTATAAAGTATCCTCCCGACAAGTATTTCAGTGCGGACCTGTATTTGATCGTGAGGTCCCCTGTGAGGTCTTAAGTCACCTGATTCACGAGCCCGTTGTACTACATTAACAAAGGCACAAGGGGTTGGTTGCACTCGATTGGGAAACCGATCCGCATAAACATGTGCCATTTTTTATTTCGTTTGAGCCACGCAACAGACACTATTCACACGCGACTGACACTGACTGTATGTAAATTGTACAAATATCGTTCCAAATTCTTTCGCTTTTTTGTTTCCGATGCGATGAACCGGTAAGGCGGATTATATCCGTTGTTGCCAAACACGAGCACATGATATTGAGACAGGGAGGTACTCAAACTTCCAAAGGGCTATAACTTTGTTACTTTAATTTTACCAGAAAAATGGTAAAGGAAAAAAACATTTCTTTCGATCAGATCTACTCACTGTTAAAATAAATGACTCAACTTCGAAGTATATATAAATATGAAATATAAAATTCTATAGAATTGAGGTTTGGAAAACGGACCTCGAGATACAAGAATCAAAAATTAAAATTTTAAAAAGAGAGGGATAGTTCTTTGAAATGTAGACAGCGACAGGGTACTGTTACGAATAAAAAAACTAGTAGGATACCACTGATACAGCAAATCTCCCACGATGAAATAATTCAAAACGAAAATGCTTATCTTAAGTTTCTAAATTTGAATTTGAATATCTCAAGATGAAAGTCACAAAGTGAGATTTTCTACATGAGAGCTAAGACATTAGTCTCTTGTTTGGCTTGGTCGCCGGTCATCTACAGGGTGTCCGAGATAAGGATCCTATGATATTCATTAGGCAAAAGTTACGTTCTTTGGAGCGTTAAGAAACTTATAAAAATTCCATGACTTACTGAGATATTTGGGAAAAACTAAAATTTGAAAGTCATTTTTATTTTTTCCTGACTTATATATCAATATCAAAGAACTAACGAAACTTTTCCATTGGTACCTTTTAGGCACCACTTTTAAACTTTGTGCCCGACATTTCGTTTTTGAAAAACCGTCATCAACTTTATTTTGTTGATATGGTCCGAAAAAAGTACACCCTGTATTTTTTTATACAAATTCAACGATGTATCCCATTTATTTCCTTGGTTATAAGGACAAATTACTTAGACGTTGCAAACAAATGCTTGACTTGACGCAAATACCTGTCACCGAGTATTGTGATTACTGTGTATTGTTGATAGCTTTATTACCGTTAAAGATGTTGACGTGCTACATTTTGTGCTACAAAGATACTAAACATACTGCAAAAATGTATCTTGAGTTTCCCGAAAGAAGACAGCCAAGTAAGTCCGTTTTCTTAGTGTTGACTCGAAATTTAAATGAATATGGTTCATTCAAAAAGCCTGTTACGTATCGAAAAAAGGAATTTTTATAGAAAACTTCTTATGGCCGCCATATTGGATTTTTGAGCAGATGCATAGAGTTTTTACTTCTGATTTCAAAAATATCTCGTATATTAAAAAACAGAAAAGTCTCTAGGTAGGCCTTGAAATTATTAGATTTAATTTGTTTCGTATACCAGAACAGATCTCACATTGAACGTACCAACATAGTTTGGAAGTCTGAAGAGTAGTAATAAATCGAGCAGCGAACAATGTACAGAAAAGAGTCAGACATTGCCTACAAAATTAAATACAGCATTTTCAACATATGCTATGATTTATGATTATTGTTTCTACCCGTACTATCAATAAAATTTCAATTTTATGTTCAGGTTTCACCATACCTTTTTATTTCTTTATAATTTTCATCCAACAACAAATTCATGGCCAACTTAGGCAATGCATCACTGAATTTAGAAATGAATTGTTCATTTAAATGTAAAAAAAATCCTATATAGCGTCCATATGATAAAACAAAGATGGTGGTGGTAGTCGAAAGAAGGAATGTCGAATTGAAAATTTTACTACACCATCTTGTAGACGAGAATTATTAACAAAATAACAACAAGCAATTTCTTTTGAAATACCGTCTCAAATAAAGTCAGGAAAAAATAGAAGTGATTTTGTAATAAATCTTGTATGGAAAACAAATGATTATCTGATAATTTCAATGCCTACCTAGGAAATTCTGCTTTTTTAAATAACAGATTTGCCAATGTCATTGTATGATTATTATACATGGAATTATTATTATTGAAATTCTAATTATGCCTTCTTTTAGAGAAGAAACCCCATTACAAAGTCAGAGAAATATTGAAACGATTTTGGGAACATTCGGTGTTTTCCGTCTCTGTCCGTAAGTACTTTGAATTTCGAAACTTTCTAAGAAGTATTTACTCGTAGTTATTTACCTAAATATGCATCAATGCCTCATTTGAAACACCCTGCATATATTATGAACAAACGTATAATTTTTATATTTCGTTGTTAAAGTTATTTAAAACTGGCATATCAGAAACCCTAAGCTCTACCATACTGCATTTGTTACGATTTTTTTATTTGTTAAGCGTTTATAGATCTTTTTTACGCAGCTTCATTATTTGAGATACCCAATATAGTTATTGAAAATGTAAAAATCATAATATACTCACGAATGTGAACAGTTTCACTAAAGGCGAAATCACATCTACACTATACACTGCACTGTCATTGCAACTAGCCCACGTGAAAGTCTTCACTATATCTGTTAGAGTCACTATAACTAGCGCACCGGTTAAAACAATCTTCGCTAAGTTCCTCCAGTTCCACGGTATATCCCTGTTTTTGCTGTTCAGGATGAAATAGACGTCTAACGGTGATAAGGCCCACAGGAAGATGCAGGGCGCCCAAACAAGGGCGGTTTTCTCGAAACATTTGGTCAGTTCTGGGTCTAAGGTATTCCAGCTGAGGTCGTCATCCTGTAGAAAATAAATAATTATAAAATCACGTGTATAAATTCTAATTTCCCAGTGCTACCCTATTCTTGCACTTTTATTTGCAAATACATCAAGAGAAAGCAATTGCGTGAACCTTATTTTCAAAAATATCGTTTTTCTTAGTGGTTTACTATCGCTATTTAGATATTATAACCATAAATCGTACTCATGGTATTATGAATTCTGTTGAATTTTGCAATATTATTTGTTGTATTACGAGGCTAATTTGGCCTTAAATAGATTGAAATTTTTAGGTCCAGGTCCAGTAGCGTCTCGGGGGCACCTTAGCGCATATTATTGGCAAAGAAATGTACGCCACTGCCTTTTTTGTAACTTAAATATTTGTTGTTTGATTAAGCATCTCTTCTTTATTAATTGACGTATTTTTCGGTATTTCACTTCGTTTCCGAGAAAAACAAATAAAAACCGTTTTATTGCATGTCACTGGCCAAAATTGGTTTATTAATTTTTGCTAAGAGAATCACAAGTGCCTTGGACAACAAAAAATCTTTTCTGCATGGAGGTTTGACATTTGCGCGTCATGTTCTTCTAGAAAAGAATTATACACGTAATTTTCTTTGAGAAATTTCTGTAAAAGGTTTTTGTCTCGGTTTTTGAGCAAATGGCAGACATGCATGTAAGGTATGCACGTGCTTATACGAGCCCCTTCCCACTTCAGTTGGCCCAACTATTGAAATCTTAGTTTTTTCCTTATCAAACACAAATAATAAAAATGTAGCAGGGTGTCATAGGTTTAAAATATTAACAATGAATCTTTTGATAATATATAGTAGAAAACACCAACTTTATCACTCCCTAATCAAATTTGCAGCATAAAAATAACACATGTTGCAATTACAGCATATCAACACATTTTCATTTCAATGCAAAATAAGTCTATAACGCATAGGTGGCTGTGAAAAAATAAAAGCCATGACAATTGTTTTTGTTAATCACAGCTGTCATAATACATTTAAAATAGTTTTGGGTAGTTAAGGTTTTCAAAATGGGTAGAGGAAAGGTTATTAGTGAGAAAATTCGGCTACTGATAATTAAATTTTTTAATTCTGGGAAATCAAACACAGAATTTGCAACGTTGTTAGACTTATCGCGGTACAGTGTGAGAAATATGGTTAGAAGATATAAAGTAACTGGTTCAGTTAATATTAAGCCACGATATGTGAAAAAAAGTAATATCACAAATGCCGACCGAAGAGCATTAAGAAGAATAATCGTGAAAAACAGGCGTGCCAATTATTTACAATTAAGTGCTCTGTGGAGTGACGCTGTTGGAAGGAGAATTTCGAGGTCCACAACTCATAGAGAGGCCCACAAAGTGGGATTTAGCACTTGCAAGGTAAGTTTTGTTATAAAAAAGTGAAGTAAAAACCCTAAAGTTGCACAACTTGTTTATACGCCAAAGAAAACCCACTATTAACTCCACTGTAAAAGAAAAGTCGTCTTCGATGGGTTAAAGAACATAGACAATGGACACCTTAACAATGGTGTGATGAGGCCCGATTCGAACTTTGTGTTGATGACAGTCGCAGTAGAGTTATTCGCAAAAAAAATGAAGCATTCCATGTTGACTGTCTGAAGAGAAAAGTGAAATTTCCTGAATCCATTATGGTCTGGGGAAGAATGTCATCAAAAGGAGTAGTAAAACTTCATTTTATTGATGGAAATGTGGATACAAACAGATATTTGGCAATTTTAGAAGAATCGCTTTTACCAGTGATGGAAGAATGTTTGACATCCGGCCAAGACTTTGTATTTCAGCAAGATGGTGCAGCGTGCCATACCTCAAAAAAGGCTATACAATGGATGGAAGAAAATAATGTACCACTTTTGAAATGGGTTTCTAGCAGTCCAGATCTGTCACCTATTGAAACTTTGTGGCACGAGATGAAAAAGGTTCTACGACAACATCCTGCTCGTACAATCACCGAACTGAGACAAAAGCATCAAGAAATATGGGATTGTTTTACACCAAATTTTTGCCAAAACTTGGTTAACACTAGAAGTAAATAGTTTCGTCATGTTAAGTTTATAAAGGCATATTTTGGTACAAATCTTGAAGTGGGCCAACTGAAGTGGGAAGGGGCTCGTGGTAATAGGCAACCTAGGCTCCGACACACCAAGCTGCTATTCCTTTAACAACTAGCCAATCCTCACACGGTGAGTAGACGGAGAAGACCCAGGATTTTCTTTTAGACTGAAGCAGCCGCGCAGGCAGAAACCTAAATGCCGGACACCCAGGCTGCTATGATGATCCCGAAGAAATTTTGTTAATCCGATTTTTGGATGTACGAAGTTCGATACGGTTAGGATGGGAGGCAAAAGTCAGGCGGCATCATGGAAGAGAGCTCTGAGGAGCAAAGCCCGTTGGTGTAGCGGTACAAGAGAGCTAAACTAATTGATCTTGTTAGCTATCAGATAATTAGTTAATTTTTTTAAGTTAATTAATTTTTTTCTCAAACGAAATTAAAAGTGAAAGTGCCCTGCCTCCACTACTGAAGTGGCATTTTAAGGTAATTCTGATCATCCACGAATGAAGGGTATAACTGTTTTTATCAAACATTTTTATTTTTTTAAATTTACCTTTTCTACATAAGCTAAATTACCTAGGTACAGGTACATGGTTTGCTAGTTTCAAGCAAATTATTTTAATAGTATATTACTTTTCTGATTCCAGAAAATTCAGTTTAATTAAACCGAATAATTTGATTACTTATGGCCCTCTGTCACGATACGAAATTTTGTCCAAATTTTCGAACATAATTAAGAATATTATCAGATAGCATGAACAAATTGAGTGCTAAATTTTTATAACCTATTTTAAATAATATCATGCTAAAAGATCGCCCTACTGGGCATTTGGAGCAGTACAATGGCGGATAGAAGCGCTACGTGTCAAGGAATTTATAACTCCTTGATATTCTCTTGATGTTTTGTGATGGTCAGATGAGATGGTAATTGTATGACAAGAATAATAACTTTCATCAGTTGTTGTGATCAGTTGTGTTCTTCAGATTCGCGAAACTCCCCTGCTTATGATGTATGGTGTTCTACACTTAGATAGAAAACTTAAAAGATGTCATGATCAAAAGAGCAGTGTGACACTTTAAACGAGTATGAAAAATATGATTGTTTATATGCTGTAAAAAGCAAGCCTATAAAAACAGAAACGTCAAATAAGCTGCGTGGATAAAGTCAGAATGACTTTAGCACCAGCTAGGCTTATAAGCTAGTGAATCTTCCACTAGAAGTGCTTTATTCAGCTTCTGGAGCACACTCATTCCTCGGTCCTTCTACCTGATCCATTTTCGATACCAAATCTTTTACGTTACTTCGTTTTTTCATGAGGTGGGCAGCTACAACACAGGTCGCTGGCGATCGCTTCATTTTATACAATTTTCTATTATTTTAGAGTAATAAAGAAGCAAGCCGCAACGAAAAGTGTGGTTAGTAAAACTTTGACGTGATGAATGGAAGTTTACAGTTGACAATTATAGTTTTTTTTTATCGCCTGCGCATGATTTCGTATATAAGTATTTATGGCATAGTAATTTGCTTTCTGCTTAATTTGAGTGTAGATAGAAGGAGCGAATTTTGGAAATTAACATCTATTAGAGACGAAAAACATTTGTTTTTTATTTTCTGGGGCAAGCTCGATGTTTTAAACAAATAATAGTTATTTATTATACAAGCGAGAAAATACAACCTGAATTTAAAATCTAGTAATTTTCGTCTTGTATAATAAATAGTTATTTAGCGGAGGAAGACAAAAAACGAAAGCTAAAATCTAGTCTTTTTCCCGTGTATAATACACAAAATTTGTTGTGACTGGTAAAAGGGCGATTTAATATTGAAAAATTAGATCATTACAATATTTAAGTCAGAATATTATCAATGTGAAATTTGAATTTTGAAATTAGTAGGCTATGTTGTACTTATAGCGACATTAGACCTGCGTTGCTAAGGAAACTCTTAGAGTAATCAAATAGCTGTCAATTAAATTTTGTTATTTGATTTAAAAATGGTGAACTTAGTGGTTGTTTAGAAGTTATTTTTAATACTATAAAGTGAAAAATGTCTGACTCCGAGTTTTCTTTGAGTCTACCGGAATTAGTAGAAGTCGCCAAGGTAGCGTCACAAAAATTATTTCCAGCCAAATCGCGGATTTCGACTGTTGTACCCACAGACTACTAAAGTCTTAGTAGTCTGTGGTTGTACCGAATAGTTTGAGGAACGTATCATTCATGCAATGCACATTTAATAATTGTACTTTTGATATAAAGGAAACATAACTTTATTGTATAATAAAATATTCTAAAATCAAATATCTACCTTTGCTTATGTGTATACAGGATGGCCCATCCATGTGTGGACGAAATATTACTCATAAACAAATACATTTTGGGGAAATCTATTTATGGCATGTTATACATGACATTTGAGGGCACATTTCCAAAATATTTTCAATTATACTGAGCGTCCCAATTTTGACCTACATATTGAAGCTGTACTTTTTTGAATGGAAAGCATTACATTTGATTGCATATTTGGATAAACCAATTCAAAAGAAGAAGATTGATATAACATACTATGGGGTTTTGGTGATTAGCTACCGAGATGTAAGGAGTTTTGTCCAGAAAAACCTTCCACTTCGGCAACACCTCAATCCGCCATTTTGAAATTTGGAGTGCTGAATTTTCTATCAAAAAAAGACTTGCACACCTCAGCTTTTACCTTATTTCTTACTTTTTCGAATTATAATTTTTGCTCTTACAGGGTGGTCAAAAACGCAAATTGTAGTTTTTCTCAAAAATTTCAAATGCATCATTCTGTATATTTGTGCAAGTTTGGATTCAATTTTTTATAAGCTTTTATTGATACTAGACAAAAGGGTTTTTTTTTTTTTTTTTTTTTTTTTTTTTTTATTTACATAAGCTGCATCAGCTAATTAGCTATTAGCAGCGGATTTAATGTGTACATGAATCAAATTTTATGTATTAAATTACAATGGCTCAAGAACAACATTAGATTTCGGACATTGCAGGTGGCTCCAATTATGTCTTTTAGAGTTTTACCACAGAGATTAAACTGATGTCTTTGTTGTTCGAACATTGGACACTCCACTAGAATGTGTTTTACCGATAAAACGCTTTCACACATAAAACACATTGGTTCAGGGTCACGGGTGATGAGGTAGCTGTGGGTGATTCTTGTGTGGCCCAGTCGGAGGCGGGTTATTATCACTTGCAGTCTCCTTTTTTCTGTTACTGTTTGCAATTCGTTGAGCTTGGGTTTCACTTCTTGTAGCTTGGAAGGCTTGTTCCTCCACACACTATTCCACTGGTCTATTGTTTTGCCTTTTACATATACCTTCATATCTGATGCTGGAACTGGGAGGTTGCAGATGCTGTTGTTCGTTGCCGCTCTTTTAGCGTTTGTATCCGCTGTTTCATTCCCTGCTATTCCTTTGTGAGATGGAGCCCACATAAGTACTATAATCTGGTTATTGTTGGTGAGTTGAGTAATTGTTTCTTGTATTATCTTGGCTATCGGGTTTTTTGTATATAACTTATTGATGGAGTATATTGAGCTAAGTGAGTCTGTAATGATTATCCATTTTTGGTCAACGGAGCTTTCTATATATTTTAATGCTTCCAGAATCGCGTAAAGCTCTCCTGTCAGAGTAGTGGCTGAGTCCGGAATCTTCAAGGTCTTGATGGTTGTTGGTGTAACTATTGCTGCTCCGCAGTTTGATCCTTGTTTCGATGCGTCGGTAAATATTAGCTTGTGGTCAAGATATTTACCAACGATTTCGTAGAAATTCCTCTGTATTATTTCGTTAGGGGTGCTATGCTTGTCTAGTTCTGTTAGCTGGGTATTTACACGAGGAAGCTGAACAGCCCAAGGTGGTGCGTTTGAGACTTTGACTGGATATAATTGAGGCATTTGGCTTATATTCAACTGTATTAGGTGAGATCTAACTCTTCTGTGTAGTGGTGGAATGTGCAATGGATTTCTGTCGTATTCTATGAGGGTGCGTAGGTTTTTAGAAGTGGGAGCATCTGGGTTTGATGCTGTGTTAATGATATATGATGAACTGAGAATGTCTCGTCGCAGTTGCAGTGGGGGTTCTCCTGCTTCGCAGTATAAGCTTTCCAGCGGTGTTGTTCGATAGGCTCCTAGTATGATACGTAAAGCTGTATTATGTACCACATCTAGATGCTTTAATATGGTTTTTTTGGCAGATGCATACACGATACACCCGTAGTCTATTTTTGATCGTATTAGCAGTCTGTAAATGGTTAAAAGTGTTTTGCTTTCTGCTCCCCAGTGCTTATGTGCTAGACATTTTAACACATTAATTCTCCTTTGGCAAGACTGAATAAGCTGAGTGATATGTTTTCTCCATGTTAGACGTCTGTCAAATGTTATTCCTAGAAACCTGATTTCATCCGTGTACTCTAGCGATGTGTCATGTATTTGTAGTGATGGATTATTCTGTTCACATTTTTTGCTGAAGATGATGCATTTTGTTTTGCTGGGAGAAAACGAAAAGCCTGTCTGATTGGACCAATGTTCTAATTTCGATAACTGCGCTTTTAAGAGTTGGGCACTGGTTTCAATATTTTTGCCTCTTACGTAAATTATCATGTCGTCTGCGTAGAGTCTGGCTTGGACAGGTTTCTCCATATTATCCAAGATGTCATTGATTGTAATTAGAAAAAGTGTCGGACTGATAATTGATCCCTGTGGTACACCGTTCTCTTGTGTTTTCAATTTGGACAGTGATCCATTCACTCGAACCTGGAAGTTTCTTTCACCCAAAAAGTTGGCAATGAAAGCTAATATATGTCCATTGTAGCCGCAGTCTTTAAGCTTCTCGATTATTTTATATCTCCACGCCGTATCGAAGGCTTTATTAATGTCAAAGTAAATGGCAAAACAGTGTTGCTGGTTTTCAAATGCCTTCTGAATATAATTGTTCAAATCGACTATATTATCCATAGTCGATCTGTTCGGCCTGAAACCTGCTTGTTCCTGTATCAGTACGTGTTTTTGTTCTAGGCTCCAGACCAGGCGCTTGTTTATAATTTTCTCAAGCAATTTACATGGTACACATGTTAAGGAAATTAGTCTGTATGACTCTGGATCTAGCTGTTGTTTACCTGGCTTAACTATGGGAATGGCAATTGCTTGATTCCAGCTATTCGGAAACTCATGTTTTGACCATATTATATTGTAAATGTCCAATAAACATTTCCTACCGGATAGAGGCAGGTTCTTGAGGAAGACGGTTGGAATATCGTCTGGCCCTGGTGATGTGTTTTTCATATCTTGAATGGCATCGAGCAGTTCGTTAATGGTTAGGGGAGTGTTGATGGTGTCTTCATTATTCTCAACTGTTATTGGAATTGTTTCGTGTTGTGTTTTGTGAGCTATGAACTCTTGAGAGTAGTTATCATTGCTGGAGTGCTTATAGTATGTTTTCGATAGTATTTCAGCAATTTCATCGCTGTTAGTGTGAATTATCGATTCATCTTTTATTGCTTTAATTTTTTGAAAACTATTTGCGCCTGAGATACTTTTTATCTTTTTCCAAATTGTTGATATTGGTGTTCTTGTATTCATTCCTTCAACAAAATTTTGCCACGACTTTTTCTGATTTCTGTTTGTTGTAAGTCTTGCTCTGGCCTGCTTCTGTCTTAAGTCACGTAGGTTTTCAGTCGTTTTGTGTCTTTTGTACTTATTTAGAGCTGATTTACTTTCTTTGAGTGCTGTCTCGCATTCTTGGTTCCACCAAGGAACTGGATTTTTCTTTTTGACGGTTTTTGTTTTCCCAATGTGTTGTTGTGCTGCTTTGGTGATTAAGGTATTAAACTTTTCTATTATTATGTTTATATTTTCGGTTAAATCGATGTTGTTAATATTGTTGTCTATATATTGCGAGTAATCAGTCCAGTTGGCCTCTTTTAATCTCCATTTATTTGGTGGTATCGTATCACTTCTATCATTTCTTGAGTCTGAGATGACAATAGGAAAATGATCGCTATTATATAAGTCATCAGCAGTGGTCCAATTCAGATGCGTCAGAAGGCTCGGCGAGCATGCGCTTAAGTCGATGGTAGAAAATCTCCCTGAAGCAGCATCAAACCTTGTGCTGCTTCCATCGTTAAGTAAGGCTAGGTTGTTCGTCTCAAGTGCTTCCTTGAATAATTCTCCCCTAGGATCATTTTTAAAAGAGCCCCACGAGATGCTGTGGGCGTTGAAGTCTCCTAATATTATTCTAGGGCTGGGTATTTGTTCTAACAGAGCTTGGAATTCGGCAGGTTCCAAATGGTAGTCTGGTGGGATGTAAATGTTACATATGTTGAGTACATCTTTGAGGTCTATAGATATAGCTATAGCTTCAAGGTTTGTATTCAATGGAATTGGTCGGACAGGTATCTCCCTTTTGACGTATATTGAGACTCCACCGCTTGCTGTGGGTCTTTGCCTGTTTTTGAAAAATCCTGCATAGTTTTTGGGTGAGTGTGATTTTGTGTCGTGGAAATGCGTTTCCTGGAGGCAAACGACATCTGGTGTATAATCAGCTATCAGTTTTTTTAACATGTTTAAATGGACATAGTATCCATTTAAGTTCCATTGCAATATTGACATGATTCTTATTTTAGTAAAAAGATGTGTCTATTGAGGAAGTATCGCTAAGAGAGTCATTGAGACTTTTGTCGATGATGCGTTCCAGTTTCTTCCGAAGTCTGGTGCAGCGGTTTTTTAGCGTTCTGTCATCTATATGAGAATATATTAGTAGTAACATTTCTGTAAGTCCCTTGATATCATCTGTAAAGTCGTTTATGATATGTGTTATGTCTTGTACCCCATGTGTGTTTTCCAGTAAACTCTTGAGCTGGTCACAATTTAACGCGAGTGGTGGGGTATGGCTTTCTATAAATGCTTTAACTGGAGATAAAGCATCGTCTTGGATGATCGACGGTCCAGTTTCCGACTTATGCTTTTTGGTGTTAATGTTTCTTGGAATAGTGAACGTAGGACTGTTGGGTGTATTTGCTGCTGGAGGTGTTAAAATATTTGAAATGGGTCTTTTGTTGGGTGCTTTATCTATTATATTTGTCTGGCTGCTACTGAATGTTACGCTTCGTGGTTCATGTGAGGTGTTGGATGTCTGTACTGGTATTTCCTTGTTGCTTGGTTGAGATGAAGGGAGAAAAACTGTTGTTTTGCTATGATTCTGTTCTATCCTTTGAGTGGTTTCGGTGGCTGAAATTTCTGGCTGACTATATTGTGTGTTGCTGTTATTTGTCAGTGGTGTGTTGTTTACAGAAGGACAGTGTGAAGCAATATGACCAGAAAGTTTACATTTAAAACATTTCTGACTGTCTAGCGATAAGAAGATGCGATATGATAGACTATCGTGAGTGATTTCGATGGACTCAGGTATTTGGTTAGATTCTAGAGGTGTAATATATACCTGCCTCCTGAAGCTTAATATGTGATTGTATTCTGGTACTGTTGCTCCGATTCTCAAAAATGTTATGGAAGATATTAATTTCAAGCCTAGATCTTGTAGTTTTTCCTTTAAAACTGCGTGTGGTATTGTTGGGCAAACGTTCGATAGCACTAACCTGTCCGATGGTGAAATTAATTTACGGGCCTTAATTTTTTCTCCTTGTATTACAATTTCCCCTGGGTTCTCTACGAATTTATTTACTAATTCCTTGCTGGAGAGGTATATGCAAATTCTGTTATTGGAAATTCTAGAGCAAAACAAAATGTTCTTCGGGTCAATCATTGGTCCTAATTGGAGCAAGTAATCTTGTATTCTTGCTCCGTCTATGGAATTGAAAACTATAGCTTGTTCTTGAGTTGGATGCTTATATGTAGTTAGAATTGTGGAATAGTGTGTGGGTTGGTTAATCGGTGTTGATGTCATTGTTGCTAAGGTTTTATATCAGTATGGAAAAATATCATTTCTGAATACGGACCTGTTCTTTCGAGGTCCAAATTGTGGACGCGTTTTTCCCGAACGCTTGAGATTGGAATGTTGAGTATTTGATCCACTGATTTACTATGTTCTCGGTATATAGCACAATATTTCCTACTCACAATGCGTCCTGGTTCGTGATTTGCACTATATGGTAGCAAGTCGAAAATTGTTTGTGTTATGGTTCACTTTTAATACGGTAAATTCACGAGCTCACTATCAGATAGACTAACTGACTCGGTTGCAGGACCGAACTCCAAAAATCCCAAAAGGGTTTTTACGACTACTTTTTCGGATATTAGCACGTCTTTTATGGAACGGCTTAATTCTCTAAAATATCGCAACATCCTTGGAAACAAATAAATTGTTATGTAAGTACTTATTGCATAGCAATTTGCTTTCTGCTCTATTCGAGTGTGCAATTAGAAGGAGCGACTTTTGGAAATTAACATCTATTAGAGACGAAAAACATTTGTTTTTTATTTTCTGTGGCAAACTCAATGTTTTAAACCGACAATAGTTTTTTATTATACAAGGGAGACAATACAACCTCAAGTTAAAATCTAGTACCTATTCTCTTGTATAGTAAATAGTTATTTAGCGGAGGGAGACAAAAAACCGGAAGCCAAAATCTAGTACTTTTTTCCTTGTATAATAAATAGTTATTTACCGGAGGGAGACAAAAAACGAAAGCTAAAATCTAGTATTTTTCCCGTGTATAATACACATTTTTTTATGTCGGGAAAAAGGGCGATTTAATATTTAAAAATTATATTATTACAATATTTGAGTCAGAAGATTATAGATGTGAAATTTGAATTTTGAAATTAGTAGGCTATGTTGTACTTATAGCGACAGTTAGACCTACGTTGCTAAGGAAACTTTTAAAGTAATCAAATAGCTGCCAATTCAATTTTGTTATTTGATTTAAAAATTGTGAACTTAGTGGTTGTTTAGAAGTTATTTTTAATACTAGTAAGTAAACTAAAGTAGCCAAAGTAGCGTCACAAAAATTATTTCCAGCTAAATCGCGGATTTCGACTGTTGTACCGAATTGTTTGACGAATTTGATAATTGTACTTTTGATATAAAGGAGATGTAGCTTTATTGTATAATAAAATATTCTAAAATTAAATATCTACCTTTGCTTATGTGTATACAGGGTGGCCTAACCATGTGTGGACGCAATATTACTCATAAACAAATACAATTTGGGAAAATCTATTTACGGCATGTTAAAAATGACATTTGAGGGCACATTTCTAAAATATTGGCAATTATACAGAGTGTCCCAATTTTGACCTACATATTCAAAGTTGTAATTTTTTAAATAAAATGCCTCAAATTTTATTGCATATTTGGATAAACCAATTCAAAAGAAGAAGACTGATATAACATACTAAGGGGTTTTGGTAATTAGCTACTGAGATGTAAGGTGTTTTTTCCAGAAAAATCTTCCACTTCGCCAACCCCTCAATCCGCCACTTTGAAATTTGGAGTGCTGAATTTTCTATCAAAAAAAACTTGCACACCTCAGATTTTACCTTATTTGTTACTTTGTAGAATTTTTTCTCAAAAATTTCGAATGCACCTGTATATTCTTGTAAGTTTGAATTCAATTTTCCATTAGCTTTTTTAGATAAAATCACTAGATTTTGAGTTATTAAGCTTTTAATAGAACAAGCAAAATTAAGGAAAAAATAACATCATCCATGGAAACAAAAGACAAACAAAACACCATGTCTCACCATGTTGAATACACAGCCTTAGTCTTTGGATAAATGACCTTTGCACATCCCTCAGCATGTGTTCCCTTATGTTCAGTAAAGCATCCTTAATCCTTTCCTTCATATTTTCCTGGGTAGATGGTGGATATCTATAAACCTCTTGCTTAACGTAGCCCCTTAGAAAGAAGTCCATCGGTGTCATATCTGGTGATCTAGGAGGCCAAGATATAGACCCATCACGACCGATTGTTACGCACACGATTATGATAATGCGCAGGTGCGCCGTCATATTGGAAGTACATATGCATCCGAGTTTGCAAGTTGACATCCTCCAAAAGCAAAGGCATACGCTCGATCAAAAAAATCAAGTATTCTGTACCTGTTAATCTGTTGTAAAAAAAGAAAGACCCGATAACTTGTCTGCCAATAACTCCTCCCCAAACTTTCAAGCTCCATTTATTTTGGAAATCTATTTGCCTAACCCAGTAAAGGTTTTCCGTCGCATAATAGTGCATGTTATGCCCGTTGACAACACCTATGCTGTTAAATGTTGTCTCATCGCTAAAAAGAACCTTATCCAGGAAATTAGTGTCTTCACTTACTTTATTTAGCATTATTCTACTAAACTCCATTCGAGCTGCGAAATCCTGAGGACGGAGGCCTTGATCAAGCATAGGTGATATTGATGGTACCTATGCTTGTGAATAATCCTAAACATAAGTTCTGCATACCTATATCAGTTTCCGCTCCAATTTGCCGTGCACTTAAATGGGGATTTTCCAACTGATTCGCCTCATTGGTGACACTTGGATTATTTATACATTTTTTATTATATTGCACTGCTCCACTTAATTCTAAAAACGTTCTCGTAATGTGGAAAATATTTCCGGCCTGGGATGTCGCATATTAGGGTACCGTTGCTTATAAATGCGAGATGCTAGGAAACTATTTCTTTGGGCTTCGCCAAAAACTAACACCATATTCACCATTTATATTCACCTAATAACGACCCATTAAAAAGTCGATCCTATTACCGACCACTTTGCCATCATCTAATTTACAACAAAATTATTTGATCAAATCAAGATCTACTCAAATTTCCCGCCTTGCTTTAGACGCCTGATACATGTAAAAGCGTTCCTGCGCAGTAACAATTACATATTCAAATCAGATCTGTAAAAAAACCGTTAGTTAGTCGACGACCTTCGTTTGGTCGAGTGTTTGGTGTTGCAAAAGACTGTTATGGTAAGTATCAATGAGTTAATTATTAAGCTTTTTAAAATAAAAATATTTACATTTATGCAAGTATTCAAGTGAAATATTGTGCTCATATTCATTTTTTCTCAAAAAAATATTTTCTACTTAAAAAAATTGGACCAAATTTATGAAAACTGCTTAAAATCAATAGGGCGGCCATAGGGTAACATATTTTCATATTTTCCTATTACCGCCTTATATATCGCTATTACGATTATTCTTCGCATTTAATAAGGAGACATTTTTGGAATAAATATTACTTTCTTAATCTTCAAATTAACTTGTTTTGTACTTAACATGGCGAAGTATCTTATTTTCTATTTCCGACCTATATAATATTTCTTCTTCTTCTTAATATTTAAAGTAGAATTCAGTCTTGCTTATATCCATATTATTCTAAATAATGCTACCTGGATTTTGAATGCAAAACTGTCTTTTTGTAGAAATTAGGAAAAGATTTAGTTAATTTTTACATTTGCGCAAATTGGGTAAGATGTTTACAATAAATTGTACCCTAGAAATATATCCTATAGAAGTTAATATCACGTGTAATTAGAGAAAATGATTGAAAGAAATAGCGCGGTAATAAGATAAAAATATTTTCTTTCCTCCCCATTGCCGACTTTAGATCCTTGTTAGGGAATTTTTAGAATGTCTTTTTAGGCATATTTTCAGAAACATGTATGATTTATTATCATAAAAACCAATTCTTTAGGGAGATTGCTCTTTAAAAAATCTTATTTTCTATTTCCGACCTATGAATTTATTGTTCTAGATCTTAATATTTTAATTCAGTTACTTCGCTTGCATTACTATTTTACATAAATTAGAAAAATACTTTCTGAGTAAATTAACTTTTTCAAATAAAATAGTGCTCAAGAAAGAGATTAACTTGACTCGGGCTCAACAGAAAAAGTGTGTACTTAATTTTTTTGTTTATTTCATCAGACTGGCAAAAGAAAAAGTGGTAAAGATTTATAATTTAATATCGTGCTATTGGGTCAGTAATAGGTTTATAGGTCTATACATTTTACCAATTACCGTCCTTTTTGTTTCAGAAATATGCCTGCAGAAATGCGGGTTAAATATACAAAAGATCAGCTATCTCGAGCTCTTGAAGCCATAAATAATGGAATGTCTGTCTATAAAGCATCCCAAACATTTAACGTGCCGAAAACAACTCGTAGAGATAAACGTGATGGAAAGTACAAAAATGAAAAGTGTGGAGTTCAGCCGGTTCTTTCTAGAGACGAAGAAAGAACAATTGTTGAATGGATTGTCCATCTAGCAGCTCTAGGTTTTCCAGTCACGAAGTCACAGTTACTAGAAAGCGTTTCAAACCTGGTGAAAAATTTACAACGTCCAAATCCATTTAAGGATGGTAAGCCTGGAAACCACTGGTTTCAAAAGTTTATGGACCGTCATCCTGAAATTTCCAAACGTGTATCGCAAAATCTTACTACAAGTAGAAGTGCAGTTACTGAATTGGCTATTAAAAACTGGTTCAGAAAAGTCGAAGAATATTTTAGAAGCCAAAATATTATGGATATTCTTGAGGATGGCTCCAGAGTTTTTAACTGTGATGAATCGGCTTTTTTTTGTATCCAAAAGAAAAGCAAGTTCTCGTTAGAAGAGGAACCAAGCTTGTTTATAACCGGGTAGCAAACGACGAAAAAGAATGCCTAACTGTTCTTGCAAATGTGTCTGCTGATGGCTCACCAGCTCCTCCTATAGTAATATTCCCCTACAAAAGATTACCAAAATTTATACTGTACACTGTTCCTAAGGGCTGGGGCTTAGGGTATACAGAGAGTGGCTGGATGAATTCAGAGGCTTTCTATGAATACGTTGCAAATGTTTTTTACCCCTGGCTGCAAAATCGTGACACTAAGTTTCCAGTGGCTTTATTTCTTGATGGTCATACCTCCCACATATCTTTAGCCTTAAGTGAATTTTGTAAGGAGAAGGGGATAGTATTAGTTGCACTTTTGCCTAATTCTACCCACATTTTACAGCCATTAGATGTGGCCGTTTTTAGACCAGTTAAAGCCACGTGGCGAAATGTGGTTCATGATTTTAGATTTAAAAACGAAGGGGGAAAAATCAGAAGAAGCGATTTTTCAAATTTGGTTAAAGCATGTTTTGAAAAATGTCTTAAACAAGAAACTATAAAGAAGGGATTTGAATGCTGTGGCCTTTTCCCCTTTAACCCCGAAAGTATTAATTACTGTAAGCTCATGAAAAAATATATACAAGAGCAGCAAGAACCAGTTTGTAATAATACACAGGATCAAAATGTAACAGGTCAGACAGATCATCATTTTAAAGAACAGCTGGAGGCTCGGCTACCTCTAGCAACACTAGAATTGTTCAAGTCTTCGGGCGATACATGGAATGGAGATCTCACCTATGAAAAACTATTCGTTTTCTGGAAGTCTCTTCAGGATAAACCAAGTGCAGAAACGGATATGATTTTAGATGACACCACAATCATAAATAATATTACCGAAAATATCAACGACTTTGACGAAAATGCCTGGGATACAATCGACTTAGAAATTCAAGGAGACGGCAACCTTTCAATATGCAATATTAAATATACTGAAAATGGCAGTTTACCAGGACCATCGGTTAACGAAGGCACTAAAAATAGTAATGCACTTAGAACAATATAAAAAAACTATAATACCCCGGATACATCACCCGTGAAAATCTTACCTCACGATATTATTTTAATTGAAGAACACGCTAGTGAAAACGACACAAACTTAGATGTTGTGGCCACAACCGAAAAACCGAAAGAAAACCCCATGCTGCCAGTAGGTGAATCCGCAGAAGAATTTATGTGCTTTAAAGTATCAACACCGTTTAAAAACGCTTTTTACTTCCCTAAGAAAGTTGAAGATTCGGCAAAGAAAAGAGCTACGAGAAAAATTACGCCAGTAGTAGCAATTTCAGATGAATTCATGGAGTATCAGAGAAGAATCGAGACGGAAAAAGAAAAGAAGCAACATGAGAAAGAACAAAGAAAAATTAAAAAAGTAACAAATCAATTGCTGAAGAAAAGAAAATTAAATCCTGAAGATAATTCTGAAAAAAACGTGGAAAAGAAAATAAGTAATTACAAAATTGGAGACTATGTAATAACAATATATGAAGGAGAACTCTTTCCAGGAGTTGTTTGTGGTTATGATGAGAATGGAATAATGGCGGGAATAACTGTAAAATCAATGGAAATGAGTGGACCAAACTGGAAGTGGCCAGAAAAAGATGATATATTGACCTACGATATCAAAGATATTTTATGTAAAATTGAACCGCCTGAATTAATAAACAGCAGGGGCATTTATAACATTCCAAAGATGGAAGAATTTAAAAAAAGTCAACCTAGTTTTTCATAGATGTAGTCATGTTTTTGTATTTCAAGTAACTATTGTTGTGCTTATTTAGTAACTATTTATTTCACCCAAGTTAGTAAACTTACTTACCCATTTAAATACCTACTTGTTTTATTTCCATAAGCGGTAATAGGTGACAAAAAGTCGGTAATAGGAATAGAAATAGAAGTATAGGGCGCTAATGGGATATATCCACATTTTTTTATTTAATCAATTTTTTTCAAAACAAGCTTATGGTAATAAACCGCTAACTCGATTTTTTTGTTTCCAATAAAATACTATATAGCACAGAGTCTTCACAATACCCATAAAATAAATACAACTCTAAATAATAATACCTAAACTTTGTTAAGTCTTAAGTAGGGCGGTAGTAGGTGAATTTACCTTAATGCTCATAAAGCTAATTTTGACAGTTTGTAACTAAACAACAATCTATTTGTTTCCAAGGATGATGCGATATTTTAGGGAATTAAGCCGTTCCATGAAAGACGTGCTAATAACCGAAAAAATAGTGTCTAGTATCAAAAAAAGCTTTTAAAAAATTGAATCCATGCAGGGTGATGCATTTGAAATTTTTGAGAAAAACTACAATTTGCGTTTTTGACCACCCTGTATGAGCAAAAATTAAAATTCGAAAAAGTAACAAATAAGATAAAAGCTTAGGTGTGTAAGTTTTTTTTATACAAAATTTAGTACTCCAAATTTCAAAATGGCGAACTGAGGGATTGCCGAAGTAGGGGATTTTAGACAAAACACCTTATATCTCAGTAACTAATTACCAAAACCCCATAGTATGTTATATCAATTTTCTTCTTTTCAATTGGTTTATCCAAATATGCAATAAAATTTGAGGCATTCCATTTGAAAAACCACAACTTTGATATGTAGGTCAAAATTGGGATACCCTGTATAATGGCCAATATTTTAGAAATGCGCCCTCAAATATCATGTATAACATATTCCGTCCACACATGGATGGGCCACCCTGTATTATCATAAAAAAGTATTAATTTTTTTCATAAACAGTGACATTTTGTTACCTGTCAACAGAGATAAAATGTCAAACTTTTTTCCAGTCACAAAAAAAAGAATTTAAGTATCATTTGCGCTCAGACGATAACACATACACTGTTGAAAATCTAAGCTCATGAGAATAAAGTAAAGCTTTTAAATGTCAATCAAGACCATAAGCTTTTTGTAAATATATGGCACTGGAAATGGCAATATATTCTTGATATGTGTAAAAGAAATACTTGTTGCACGGTTGCGTCATATACTTTGTCACAATCGCAACTGATTTGGTCCAGACTTGGAGCCAGAATGCGTCACAGACTCTCTCTTAATTTTGATTAGATTCTAAAATTAGATTAAAAATATCACATTCGAAAGTAAAGTAAATACACCTTTTGGCAACTTCAAGGTTGGCGTGATTTTGACGATTATGTACGAGGGCGGTTCAACAAGAACCAGTGTTTGACGACAGAGTGCATTTCTGAGGGAAGTTAATGTTATAATCGTGTGCTGCCGTCTATCAAACAACGGCACAACAAATTTCTGATTGATAGGATAGTTTGGATTTGGCAGCCATTCGAGTAACACGTGTTTCGTGATTTGGAAGATGGAAAAAGAGCAGTATCGTTCGGTAATTCGCTTTTTGTTTTTGGATGGCAAAAAATGCGAGGAGACAAAAGCAAAGTTGGGTGCTGTATATGGGGACATTTCGCCATCTATCACCACAGTTACAGTATATTCAGATAAGAGATAGACCGGATGTAAACAAAAGGTTCGAGTGATTTTCACGCTAACGCCGCCGTCTCGACGTAAAACAGGAGCCCTCATTGGTCAATTCGCAATTAAATGCCTATGCCGAGCGGCAGAGCAGTCGTATCAAGGCAGAGTCACATTCAGGTTCAGACGTGTTACGTATGTCGTGTGCATCATTGCAATTTGATATTTCTTTGGACGTTTTCGTTTGTTATCTTATTAAGTTGTTGAGTTTGTCGTTGTTATTGTTATACCTTGTTATTGATTGTTATTGTTATCAACTGCTTGCGCAAAATGCCCAGTAGTACAGATACTGCCGATGAAGTTGTAAACTCCTGTAGTCCACCTAGGAAACGCTCTAAAAAAAGACACCTGAGTGCAGAAATGAAAGAGGTCATTTTGAATATATATAAGATCGAGCGCGAGGAGAACGAGGCATCAACCATCAAAGAAATTGTTGTGAAGGTTTCTCACAAAGTTGGGGTGTGTCGCGCATCAGTGTTTAATGTGTTAAGACAATACAAAAAAAATCACACCTTTTCTGAGCCAATGACCAGTAAACATCGCAAAAGTATTGTTAAATCATTGGATGAAGCTGATAAGCATGCGATTAGGAGGAAAGTGCATGAATTCTTCTTTAGGAATGAAATACCTACTATAGATAAAGTACTGCAGGAGGTAAATGGAGACACAACGTTGCCAAATTTCAAACGATCAACTTTCCATGCGTTACTGAAGCATTTAAATTTCAAATGGAAAAAACGGGGTCGTAATAGTTTACTACTGGATAGAGAAGAAATTGTGCTATGGAGGAGGGATTATTTAAAAAAAATTGGGAAACATAGAAATCAAAACAGGAAGATTTATTACCTTGATGAAACGTGGGTAAACGCAGGACACACTACAAGTAAAGTATGGGTTGATGATTCTGTAACTTCATCCAGGAGGGCCTTTCTAGATGGATTGTCCACCGGATTAAAAAATCCAGCAGGTAAATACGAGTAATAGACAACAATCGGATGTTTTTCAAACCTTGGGAACAAGGTTCTAAACATTAATTCCAGGGGGCAGATAAAACATATTACAAGTAACAAAACTTTTATAACTTTCGATAAAATGCGTGGACGTTTTATTGTCATTTTCATTTGTTAGAACTTTTTTAAGCCATGTTTTTATGTGTTTTCGATATTTCAATAATTTTTTAATATAATCTTAAAATATGTCGAATATTATAACAACAACGGCTTCAAGGAAAGTTGATGTTCAAAATTGGCTCCGCTCGAAAAATATCAACTTTGAAGAAGCAATGCTGAAAGTACAACTATTAAGAATTGTCAAGGATCACAAGGCGGAATATCAAAAATACGCCATTGACGAAATGGCAGCAAGTCAAAATAAAACTGTGCTCTGTTTACCTCCATACCATTGCGAGCTCAATCCCATTGAGCTCATATGGGCAGAGGTTAAAAATTATATAGCTAAGCACAATACAACTTTTAAATTTTGTGACCTCAAAGGACTTTTCAAAGAAGCACTAGAATTAATAACAGCGCAAAAATGGGAAAACTGTATTAAGCACGTGAAAGACAAAGTTGAAAAGAGAATGTGGGAACTGGACAATTTTTTAGAGGAACAAATCGAGCCATTCATTATTGGCGTTGGTGCTTCAGGCAGTAGCGATGATGAAAGCTCATCAAGCTCATCTTTCCAATAAAAGATGTCGTTCATCAAATTCGGTAAGTTATAAGTAATTATAAAGCTACTGTATTTTTTAATTAATTATTGACATTTTTGAACCCATTTTGGCAAAACCTATTCAAGAATCTACTTTCTGACAATGTTCAACCATGCACATTTTTTTACGTTTTGAACGTTTTAATTTGGTTACATATTTACCTAGAAATCAAAAAATATACTAATCAATATTCTAAAAGCAATTTTAAGAGATATACGATTATTTTTAATTTAGGCTAATTTAAACGCCATTTTGAGATTATATTCGACTGTATTTCACCAAACATCAGGCGGCATCCGAAGCGAAAATTTTGAAACCCTTATGTACATTTACATCATTATATATTTCTTACCCCACCCCCACATGATTGTATATCCATCATCAATCGTATACACATCGAATTGTGCTAATTTACTACAAAGTTACGCAAAGCAGCATCTACTATCTAAAATATGTACTGCGTGACTCTTAATACGTCCCTGCCGAATGTTACAGCGTTCGATGATCACGTGGTCTTGTTTATGTCCGGTCTATCTCTTATCTGAATATACTGTAGATATTGGTTCAACAAATTTAAACGTTGGCGATCATCCGTTTTTGATGAGGAACGACCAGGACGCCTGGCAGACGTGGTTACTGAGGGAATCATTCAAAAAGTCCACGATATGATTCTCGCTGATCGACGAACGAAAGTGCGCGAAGTAGCAGAGGCCGTAGGTGTGTGGCTATGAAAAAATTGTCGGCCCGATGGGTGCCGCGATTGTTCACGGTAATCAACAAGCGGATGCGGCAGTTAACTTCAAAGAAGTGTTTGGAACCTCCGAACTAACAATTATCACTCCTGTTAGAGTTGCAATAATGATTATACAGTATTCCTTAAACAGCATTGTATACTGTAAGAACATTGGCAAAACCCTCTTAGAACAGCTATCAAGCGGAATGGGCACACCTAATAGGACACTTCAGTCATTTAAGAGGTTGTATAAGGGCTGCAGGTAACAGTTATAAAACAAAAGTGTAAGCCTCTTGCAGCCGCTATAGGACATTTGCGTCAGTGTAAGATTCAGTTTTTGTCAACTATACAACTATTCTGTTACGTGATTCTACTTTATTGCAACAAAACTATTTCTGATGTATTGTATAGACGAAGTGAGGAATATATAACTAATACATTACTGTCATCTTGTTTACATTATCGGCCATTGTGAATTTCATACACAGGTATATGATTAACTTCTACACCGTGATATAGGGCTATTGAATTACTTGCGCAGCAAATTTTATTGTGATTATCGTGCAAATTAGTTACCCAATTTCTACGGGCTTCGTATTTGATTCATATTTTGACAATGATCAAAAGTATGTCTAGATTTTGAAGATGGAAAACTGAACTTATCTGCGTTAAATCGTTCACAAATCCTATATTTAGACACAATTACACTAATGTTTATCTCTTTATATACTAAGTGACATATAAATCCGAACACCCAGTTTAAATGGTTTTATTTTAATAAAAGTTAGTGAATGTATTTATCTTACTGTAAATAACAAGTGAAAAAATGTTCAGCCTTATCAGTTGGACATTCCGGTTTAAATACTTAAATTTTTTTTAATTCACTAACGCTCTAAAACTGAATATTTCAGCCGCAGTAAAGAATCAACGTTGGCGGATTTTGGTTCTTGACATCCTTTACGATCGGTTTCGATGCCTTGAGTACGGAGACCTGTACGATTTCGTCAACTTAGTGAGTTTGATAGGGGCCGTATAGTGGGACTTCGGGAAGCTGGACTTTCTTTTCGGGCAATTGCAGTTAGAGTGCAAAGAAGTGTAGACACTGTGGTTAGGTGTTGTCAGGCATGGCTTCGAGAAGGCCGTACGCAAAGAGCAAGGGGCACTGGACGCCGCCGTAGAACAACAGACCGTGAAGATCGCCGCCTAAGATTATTGGCCTTAAGGGACCGTTTCTCCACTACCAGGTCCATTGCAAATGAATGGTTTGCAGAACACGGAAGACCTATTGGCATGCGAAGTGTTTACCGACGAATGAGAAGTAGTGGCTTGTTTTCATTCCGGCCACACTGGGTCCTCCCTTTAACTCGAGAACACCGACGTAATCGCCTTGAGTGGTGCAGACAACGGTCACTCTGGGATCAGGAATGGAACAGTATTGTCTTTAGTGACGAGTCTTGATTTTGTTTAGGCATACACGATGGTCGTGCCAGGGTTAGAAGGCGACGTGGTGAAAGGAGGAATCCACAGTTTTTTGTTGAAAGACATGTTCATCACACTGTTGGAGTTATGGTTTGGGGTGCTATAGCTTATGGTTCCAGGTCACCTTTAATCTTCATCAGAGGTAACATGAACGCGCAGCGTTATATCCACGAAGTTCTAGAACCCCATCTTTTACCCTATCTTGACACCCTGGCAGATCCAACTTTCCAACAAGATAATGCCCGACCACATGTTGCAAGAGTCACAATAGACTTCTTTCAACATAATGATGTCACATTGTTACCATGGCCACCAAGATCTCCCGACTTATCCCCAATTGAGCACGTGTGGGATATGATGGGTAGGAGATTGCTCAATTTGCAACGTCCTCCTCAGACTCTAGAAGCACTTCGAGAGGAGTTGATGGTTGCCTGGAATGAGATACCACAGGAGGGCATTGACCACCTGATCAAAAGCATGCCTAGGCGCGTTGGAGAATGCGTAGCACATCAGGGTGCATCCACACATTATTAAAGGTCAAAGGACTTTAAAGCAGTGCAATCATTTTGAAATTTTCATCATTTACTTATTATGCTTCATTAAGTACTTATACAAAATTTTATTAAAATAAAACCATTTAAACTGGGTGTTCGGATTTATATGTCACTTAGTATATCTGTAATAGAGGAATAAATGTTTGCTCAATATGGCGGGTGGTTGTGTACAATCATGGCATCGTCTATGTTGTCTTTAGGTTATTAGAATATTTTGGTGTTGCCTGCAGGAGATATACAACAATTTGACAAATGTCTGAAATGAAATACCGACAGAGTCGAATGATTTACCCAGAATTTGTACCAGATCTATATCTTCTGGTTGAACAGTTGATAAAACCTTTTGAACCAATATGCATGCGTTGTTTGCCTTAAAACATTGGTTATGGCATTTTACAAAAATATGACAGCAGAAAGTTAGGTTATGGTGAAGTTGTTTACCAACATATTTAGCATATGTACAGGCTATAACAGTTACTAAACAACAGTTGTATAAGTGCTTCCGTTGGGAGCAATTTGTTGGCTAAAGTAGTAAATTGCACAGCAAAACAACAAGGCTCGGGTTTGTTTTATAAACGTTACAATGGATGCCACAACACAACGATTTTGACTAACGTGCAAATATGCCGTATAAAATAGTTGTATAAACGTTTATGCAACAGTTAAAAATTTTCCCTATAAGATGTTGTATAACTATGCTATAAGAATATTTTAAACACCTCATTTTAGAGCAAATATGTTGCAGAAAGCAAATTTGCATTCCACACAACATTAAGCCAGCATTTTGGTGTTCAGGCAACAACAATAGAGAGCTTTTATGGCTGAACGGTTCTTTTACCAAAAGCTTATACCACTACTTTGCTAGTTGGGCTGGATTCATCATTACACACCAGAAACTAAGCAACAATCAAAACAATGTATTTCTCCCAGTAAATCTGTTCCAAAGAAGGCGAAGATGGTCGCATCGGCCGGAAAGGTCATGGTGACGATTCTTTGGAATGCGAACGGCGCCATCCTCGTGGAGAACGATCACTGTAGTTATTTGATCGCTTCGACAAAAAATTGAAGGAGACACGGCCACATTTGACCAAAAAAAACATTCATCCGGAGTTGTCGCCGCTAAAGTGCATGAATTGCGTTATGAAGTGCTACCGCGTATTCACCCGATCTGGCCCGCTGCGACTTTTTCTTGTTCCCTGACATGAAGAAATGGCTCGTGGGGAACAAATTTACCTCAAACGAGGAAGTTATCGTATTTTGGACAGTTCCACAAACCATATATTTTGGTCGGGTTAAAAAAATTGCAGGAATGGTGGGAAAAGTGTATCTTTCAAAAAGGGGATTGTGTGTTGAAAAATAAAAAGAAAAAACGGTGTCTTCATTTCTAACACGGGTACTTATTGAACCGCCCTCGTACGTTATATAAAAAAATAAAGCGCACATCGAGTGTTGAGATGTTTGTGATACAAAAAGTGTCTCAAGGTGAAGTAAAGCTAGGCAGGTTTATCACACGATTAAAATTCGATAGTAACAGATATGCTAAGTACACATTACTCAAATCATTTAGCTACCTCCGAATAGATCCTATTACATTAATGTGAAAATATGGATATCTCTATTGCACTCACCCAAAACTTAGATCCACAAAATTCGTCCATTTGTAGTTCACGGTTTAACTGAAATCATGAAAAAATCAAAGCCATAGAGAGGGAAAGATTATAAGAGGTATTTGTTATATATCATTTGTACACTTGATTATAATTACAGATAAGAAACGTAACGTTCGTGTAACATGATCGTACTAGTATTGATCGTTCTATTTCAGATGTTATACTAGTATCATTTTTCACTGTAAATAATATCATGCCTATACAGGGTGTTAATTAAGTATGTACCATAAATTTAACAGACGGTTCTTTGAATAACTCCAAGACAAAAGGTTCATATAAACATGGGTCCGCAAATTATTTGTTCTAAATATAAAATTTGAAAAAAATTGTATTTCGTAAATATCTTAAATATCCTTTACCTAATTTAATTGTAATTTCTCGATGGTACTTACAATATTATGGAGCTAATTTAGCCCTAGCTTTATTGAGTCCAGTGGCGTCTCAAGCGCGATCTCACTAATACTTGTGACGAAAAAATTACTTTTTGCAATTTTTATTATATTCTTTGGATTGAGCAAATAAAAATACAACTTTTTTGTCTATTGTTTTTTTAATCTTGCGTAGTTTTCGAAAAAAAAAAGTCCACCTAACTGCATATTCCTGGACCACACAATGAATATGGGGCAAAGCTTCTTTTGGAAATGATGTTTTTTATAATTTTTTTGTGACTAACTATTTAACTACAATGACAACAAATATCAAATAACAATAACAGAATTAGTAATAAAGAATTCTAAAATATACTAAGTGACATATAAATCCGAACACCCAGTTTAAATGGTTTTATTTTAATAAAATTTTGTATAAGTACTTAATGAAGCATAATAAGTAAATGATAAAAATTTCAAAATGATTGCACTGCTTTAACCTTTAATGATGTGTGGATGCACCCTGATGTGCTACGCATTCTCCAACGCGCCTAGGCATGCTTCTGATCAGGTGGTCAATGTCCTCCTGTGGTATCTCATTCCAGGCAACCACCAACTCCTCTCGAAGTGCTTCTAGAGTCTGAGGAGGACGTTGCAAATTGAGCAATCTCCTACCCATCATATCCCACACGTGCTCATTTGGGGATAAGTCGGGAGATCTTGGTGGCCATGGTAACAATGTGACATCATTATGTTGAAAGAAGTCTATTGTGACTCTTGCAACATGTGGTCGGGCATTATCTTGTTGGAAAGTTGGATCTGCCAGGGTGTCAAGATAGGGTAAAAGATGGGGTTCTAGAACTTCGTGGATATAACGCTGCGCGTTCATGTTACCTCTGATGAAGATTAAAGGTGACCTGGAACCATAAGCTATAGCACCCCAAACCATAACTCCAACAGTGTGATGAACATGTCTTTCAACAAAAAACTGTGAATTCCTCCTTTCACCACGTCGCCTTCTAACCCTGGCACGACCATCGTGCATGCCTAAACAAAATCGAGACTCGTCACTAAAGACAATACTGTTCCATTCCTGATCCCAGAGTGACCGTTGTCTGCACCACTCAAGGCGATTACGTCGGTGTTCTCGAGTTAAAGGGAGGACCCAGTGTGGCCGGTATGAAAACAATCCAAAACTTCTCATTCGTCGGTAAACACTTCGCATGCCAATAGGTCTTCCGTGTTCTGCAAACCATTCATTTGCAATGGATTTGGTAGTGGAGAAACGGTTCCTTAAGGCCAATAATCTTAGGCGGCGATCTTCACGGTCTGATGTTCTACGGCGGCGTCCAGTGCCCCTTGCTCTTTGCGTACGGCCTTCTCGAAGCCATGCCTGACAACACCTAACCACAGTGTCTACACTTCTTTGCACTCTAACTGCAATTGCCCGAAAAGAAAGTCCAGCTTCCCGAAGTCCCACTATACGGCCCCTATCAAACTCACTAAGTTGACGAAATCGTACAGGTCTCCGTACTCTAGGCATCGTAACCGATCGTAAAGGATGTCAAGAACCAAAATCCGCCAACGTTGATTCTTTACTGCTGCTGAAATATTCATCTTTAGAGCGTTAGTGAATTAAAAAAAAGCAGTATAAAAACCGGAATGTCCAACTGATAAGGCTGAAAAATTTTTCACTTGTTATTTACAGTAAGATAAATACATTCACCAACTTTTATTAAAATAAAACCATTTAAACTGGGTGTTCGGATTTATATGTCACTTAGTATAAATAATTTCCAAAAGAAACCTTTTCCCATATTCCTTGTGTGGTCCAGGGAGATGCAACTAAGTGGACTTTTTTTCTCGAAAACTAAGCAACATACGAAGAAGATTTAAGAGACAAAAAAGTTGTATTGCCTTTTGATTAATCCCAAGAACGTAATAAAAATTGCACAACAGTCAGTGGCCTATTTTTTTATCCCAAATGTTCGTTCAGATCCCGCGGCACCCAACTTGATAAATTTAATCAAGTTGGAGCTAAATTGATTCCTTAATGTTATAAATACCACCGCCAAATTACAACAAAATTAGGTAAATGATATTTAAGATACTTACGGAAAAAACAATTTTTATAAAATTTCAACACCCTCTATCTTGAGAACGAAGCATTTGCGGACCTAGGTTTAGAGAAAAAAAAAATAAATTGTAACTACCAGCAGCCGGCAGCCACTGCCAGTAGTTTTTCAAGCAGACAAAATAGGAGAAACAAGATAACAAAGAGTGGAAACTAAGGCATTTTCTTTAGGTATCTAACTTGGAATTTCATGTGCATGGAATATCCTCCATATACAGGGTGTAAAAGTTATGGTAGTCATTATTGAAATGGGTAATAGGGGGGGGGGGCGGGTCAAAACAAGTCAAAAAGTTCATATGACCCATGGTCCAAAAGTCAACAGATTTTTGTATAAATGGCTTTATAGTTTACAACTTAAAGTGCTGTATATCGACCACAATCACCACAATCTTACTAATTTTTATAATCTAATCTGAAATGTTTTTAAATTGGGTAATTAACAAATAAATGGCATTAAGTTTATCTAAGTTAAGCCAAAATTTGTAGTCAGTAACTAAGTAAGTTTCATTAAATTAAATATTTAAAACACACATGACCACAGCGCGTCGGTTTTTCATCACTCTTATCGAACCGGCAATCGATCGCAAACGGTAACAATGGTTAGTATGTTGTTTTGTTTTTGTTCACGTACGTCGTCGTGTTTATTTACAATATTCTCGAATTAAGAGTTCACCGACATGTTCTTAGTTTACGGTGAAGCTCGTCAGAATTCAAATCTTGCAGCTCAAATTTACCGCGACAAATTTCGTCAAGTGGAAACAGGACAGCGGAGGTGTAAGAGACAAAATGCGTGGCCAGAAAGACACACACCAAACTGTTGGCGTTAGACGAAAAGCTAAGGACAAATTAGGGCTCGTCATCTGCGAGGTCAGTCTTTGAGTAAAAGAGTATTTTGACGGTCGAACAATTGAACGTGAGCCACACATGTTATTAATGGGTGATTTGTTTGCTAGTATCTTTTTGGCAACACTGTTTTTGACAGATGACGCGTGAATCGTGCCTTGTGTCATTGTCAAACTTGTTAAGTTTGGTCTATAATTTAACCATGAATCGACTTACGAACGAACATCGCTTGCAAATTATTGAATTTAACTATCAAAATTCATGCTCGGTTAAGAGCACTGCTTCCAATTTATGGGCAATTTGGTCGGCCTACTGAGGGAGCTATTCGGAAGCTTGTGACTAAATTTCGAACCCAGTTTACATTATTGGACATTAAACCACCAACACGCAGACGTAGAGTGAGGACTGAAGAAAATATTGCGGCTGTATCCGCCAGTGTTAGTGATGACCGTGAAATGTCGATTCGCCGCCATTCGCAGCAATTGGGCCTCTGTTACTCCACTAGGTGGAAAATTTTGCGACAGGATTTGGGTGTAAAACGTTTCCAATTTGGTGAATGGGCGCTGGCAAAGTTGGAGGAAGATCCACATTTTTATCGAAAAATTGTGTTCAGCTACGAAGCTCATTTCTGGTTGAATGGGTACGTTAACAAGCAAAATTGCCGCATCTGGAGTGAATACCAGCCAGGAGCATTGCAAGAGCTACCAATGCATCCCAAAAAAAAATACTGTTTGGTGTGGATTATGGGCCGGTGGCATCATCGGGCCGTACTTCTTCAAAGACGACAATGGCCGTAGTAACTGTGAATGGCGAGCGCTACCGTGCGATGATAACAAACTTTTTTTTGCCCAAAATGGAAGAGCTGGACTTGGCTGACATGTGGTTTCAACAAGTCGGTGCCACATGCCACACCGCACACGAAACAATGGCCCTATTGAGAGGCGAGTTCGGTGAACAGTTTATCTCACGTTTGAGGCCCGTCAATTGGCCGCCTAGATCGTGTGATTTAACGCCGTTGGACTATTTCTTGTGCGGCCATGTTAAGGCTAATGTCTACAGGTATAAACCAGCAACGATTGACGCACTGGAAGCCAATATTGAAGCATTTATTCGTGAGATACCGGCCGATATGTAGGAGAGAGTGTGCCAAAATTGGACCTTGCGCATGGGCCATCTAAAGCGGAGCCGCGGCCAACATTTACATGAAATAATCTTTAAACATTAAATTATATCGACCGTTCTATCGACTCAAATAAAGATTTAATCGTTTTTTCAAATTTTTTGTGTTTTTTTTGACAATCAAATCCTATACCTCTTAAAAAATCACCCGTTACATCTTTTATTAGAGCAACTGTAAACAGGAAATGCTAGAACCACCTTATTTGCTATTTTTCCAAACGTTTGGGTGTCCTGTTTCCAAGATAATGTCCATACCCATATTGCTAGAGCTATAATGGACGCTTTCCTTTCGTATCGCCCATTGAATATGAATGGGATATGATGGGAGGAAGAGTGCCCTCTTTACCTTATACTCCTCAAACGCTAGCAGTTCTTTGAAACTAAGCTACTTTGGAATAAGATACCTCAAGAAGACCCTTGAAACAAAG
Source organism: Acanthoscelides obtectus (assembly GCA_963669975.1). Classification (NCBI taxonomy): domain Eukaryota; kingdom Metazoa; phylum Arthropoda; class Insecta; order Coleoptera; family Chrysomelidae; genus Acanthoscelides; species Acanthoscelides obtectus. The sequence goes on along the minus strand of CAVLJG010000009.1, from coordinate 4,351,489 downwards.
CGTATTAATACTTGCGTGAAATATGTAGAAAAATGGAAAATACAAACCAAATGTAGGTCTATTGGAAAGGCAGAGGGGTCACTTAGGACCGTATCCTTAGTTGTTCTCATGGTTTTTCCTGTTATTCAGAAAGGCGTTCTTTTTTGAGGTTATGTTACAAATATCTATTTATATCAAATTGTTCATGCTTCTGATCTATATCATCAGTTATATCAGCCTGAAATTTCTTACAATTCAAAAAGGAAACAGCCTCACAACAGGAGTCAACTGAGTCAATCCAATAAGGTGGTAGACAAGGAACAGTCGACCGAGGCGGTACCACCCGCTAGCTTTTCCTAGGAAGTCGTATAAATGTCCGCATGTTTCCACACCTAAGCTACGCAGTCGGTTATCTCCCAACAAAGAAATTAATGATGATGTACTAAGAATCCCGGACGTAAACTCACTCCACTCTCGGAATGTCCTGGTGGAGGGTGGACTCGAGGGAAGAACATCGAAGATAAAATTTTTTTCACGAACATCTGCGGCATTAACAGCAACATTGATGCTGTTCATCACTACTTGCAATTCAATCTTCCCGCTATGCTTTTCTGGGCGGAGACCAAAATCTCAAGGTCTGCACCGATCAACCATCTTAGCTTCCCAAATTACGAGGTGCACTCCAATCTGAGAAAGAACGGGGTAGTTGTGGCTTTTGTCCGCAGCAGTCTTTCCTGCTCCAGAGATGTTTCTTTGGAATCAGACCGGAAGGAAATTATGTGGCTTCGCCTCAACTCCAAAATATCCCCCAAATTAATTTGCTGGCTTTATCGCTCTTCTTCAGACCATAATTGAGATGACCTGCTTGAATACCTCGCTGTCAAGATCGACTTCTTGAACATAAATCACGCCGCTTCAGAGGTAGTACTTATCGGTGATTTCAATGCCCTTAATGAGCTTTATTTGGGTTCAAACAAGACCGATGCAGCAGGAAGTGCAGTCGAAGCGTTCGCTCTTCCTCAATGGCTGACCCAGCTGGTGACGAGCCCTACTTTTTCCCCGCGTCTCGTCACATGCCAGTAGCCTGCTGGATCTCTTTCTGACCACGCATCCTGTCCCTTACAGCCCTGCTGTCCTGTCCCCACTGGGTAACTCAGACCACGATGCTGTTGAGGTTATGTCTCGGTCAGAACCCGCTGTGGCAGTAGAAACATATCCCGGCAGCAAAATTTGGCATTACCAACATGCGTTCTGGGAGGGTCCCAGAGACTTCATCTGTACCTTTCCTTGGAGATATGTTTGTTTCGCTGACGCGGATGCGTCGGCTGTCTGTTCTTCGATAACCGAAATTATCCACGTCGGGATGGAGGAATACATCCCTTGTACAGTGGAAGTGCCTAAACCAGGGTCCAACGGCTGGTTCAACAAATCGTGTTACACTGCTGGCCAGCAGAATACCAAGGTACACAGAACCTTCTTACAAAACTCCACTGTAGAGAACAGACAAGCCGACCTCGAGTCCAGAAACAAATATAACGAAGCGGTTCGCAATGCCAAACACCAGCAGAATCTAAAAGTTAGGCACAGGGTAATGTCGCAGCGCAGTGGAAAAGGAACTTCTCACAGAATAGCCTCCCTCCACTTATGTTACGTGTCAGGGTGGAACGATTGTAACCGACTCAAAGGCCAAGGCGGGAGTGATTGCCTAGATCTTTGGTGCCAACTCCACCATGGACGTCCCTTCGAACGCCCAAGTGCCGTCGATTCAAAGGGTTCCTTAGACTATACGGGAAGTAATATTCAGTCATAAGACCATAAGACGGGTGCCCTTGTCGCTTGATATCAACAAAGCTTCTGGTCCGGATTTGATCCCTGACATTGTGCTGAAGAGGTGCGTAGCGGAGCTTGCTCCAATCCTTTCGCGTCTCTCCTAGATATCTTAAGTCCAACCCATCCCAAAAAAAGGATCTAAGACCGACCCTTACAATTACAGGCGTATAGCTCTGCTTTCTTAATGAACAAAAAACGTCCTAGCGCTCATCCGGTTTCGATGGATGGCAGAGTTCTGCTAAGGAACCGTTCATTTCGGTTGGTCGGAGTCCAGATCAGCGAGGACTTGATCTGACACGAACGTATCTCGTCAATAGCGGCAGCTGCTGGGAAAAAGCTAGGCTATTTGTTTAGGGCTAAGAAGTACTTTTCTCCGCATGACCTTCTCACTCTATACAAGACCCAGTTAAGACCTAGCCTCGATTATTGTTCACACGTATGTGGTGCTGCCGCCCAGACTCCTCCATGATTCTGTCACGCGATGTGCCTGCCAGACTCCTTTGTCCCGAGGGAGTCGAGATTGTAGAACAATCTACAAGAGGAACCTTTTCCCAGTTCGACTAACCTTAGGAAGTTTAAAAATTGGATTAATAATTTTCAATAGGAGTGCGCGGACCCTGACACGGAACAATAGAAATCTAGAAATACCCCAGCCTTTCTGAAGGAGAGAAAATACTATGAAAATCAAGGAGGTCATAAAGGCGTCCTACAATATTGTAGGAACGGCCGTTAGTCACAGTGGCAAACTTAGGAAGTTGTTTAGAGGGCGCGTTGTGGCGATAGCAGAATTCATGCTTTCAAGATTACCGTCCCGGACGTCTACATCTGAGTGCTCCTGATAGTGAGTGGTGAATGTGACAGTTGAAAAGTATTGGAGAGAGGGGGGTTATAGGTAGAAATATGAGCCAGTTAACTGACTCCAGATATCGGGTGATTCCACACCTATGGAATACTTTCTGTGTGGAACAGTGGCGAAGCGTCCATGTAACCAGTGTTACCATCGGTAACAGTTAAAAATCTTAAAAATGAATATTTTATTAGTAAGAACTGTGAAATAATTTCATTTCTTTGTTTACCAACAGCGATATGTAATAGTGATTCAGTAAATAGCAAATCAGCACCACGAAAATAACGCGCCCTATAGTGTCTACCCAACTAACAATTATCACTCCTATTAGAGTTGCAAGAATGATTATACAGTATTCCTTACACAGCATTCGATACTGTAAGAGCATTGGCAAAACCCTCTTAGAACAACTATACAAGCGGAATGGGCACACCTAATAGGACACTTAGTCATTTAAGAGGTTGTATAAGGGCTGCAAGTAACAGTTATACAACAAAAGTGTAAGCCCCTTGCAGCCGCTATAGGACACGTCAGTGCAAGATTCAGTTTTTGTCAACTATGCAACTATTCAGTTACGTGATTCTACTTTATTGCAACCAAACTATTTCTTATGTATTGCATAGACGAAAAGAAGAATATATAACTAACAGATTACAGTCATCTTGTTTACTTACATAACGGCCATTGTGAATTTCATACACAGGTATATGATAAACTTCTACACTGTGATATAGGGCTATTGAATTACTTGCGCAGCAAATTTTATTGTGATTATCGTGCAAAGTAGTTACGCAATTTCTACGTGCTTCTTATTTGATGCATATTTTGATAATGATCAAAAGTATGTCAAGATTTTTAAGATGGAAAACTAAACTTATCTGCGTCAAATCTTCCACAAATCCTATATTTAGACACAATTACACTAATGTTTATCACTTTATATCTGTAGTTTCGAACTGAAACATAATTATTTAATATTAAATAGAGGAATAAATGTTTGCCCAATATGGCTGGTGGTTATGTATAATGTTGTCTTCAGTTTATTAGAAGATTTTGGTGTTGCCTGCAGGTGTTATACAACAATTTGACAAATGTCTGAAATGAAATACCGACAGAGTCGAATGATTTACCCAGAATTTGTACCAGATCTATATCGTCTGTTTGAACAGTTGATGAAACCTTTTGAACCAATATGCATGCGTTGTTTGTCTTAAATCATTGGTTATGGCATTTTAACAAAAATATGACATCAGAAAGTTAGGTTATGGTGAAGTTGTATATCAACATATTTAGCATATGTACAGCCTTTAACAGTTACTAAACAACAGTTGTAGAAGTGCTTCCGTTGGGAGCAACTTGTTGGCTAAAGTAGTAATTTGCACAGCAAAAAAAAGGCTTGGGTTTGTTTTATAAACGTTACCATGGATGCCACAACACAACCATTTTTACTAACGTGCAAATATGCCATATAAAATAGTTGTATAAACGTTTATGCAACAGTTAAAAATTTGTCCTATAAAATGTTGTATAACTATGCTAAAGAATATTTTAAACACCTCATTTTAGAGCAAATATGTTGCAGAAAGCAAATTTGCATTCCTCACAACATTGAGCCAGAATTTTGGTGTTCAGGCAACAACAATAGAGACCTTTTATGGCTGAACGGTTCTTTTACCAAAAGCTTATAGCACTACTTTGCTAGTTGGGTAGGTTTTGCGAACACGATAAATCTGACTCGCCTCGACTTGGCTGTCGGTTGTTACCATTTTCATTTATTGATACACTTGGTAGTCCGTCGGGGACCTTCGGTGCCGGCTCGTGTCTGATCGCGGTCGCCCGAGTGCGTGGGGCGCTGCGACTATTATGTGGGCTTGTTACCATTTTTTGATTCGGTTACTCACTTCTCACCCGTTAGTAGCCGTTTTGGTTACCGGCTATAGTATGCGTGCAATTAAACATGGATGAGTGTCGCTGCGTAATCGATCAACTACTTGAAAAGTCATTCTCCTTGTATAATTTTTAAGAAAAAAAGGAGATAATTGAAAATGGAAAACCAACGCCCACCTATTTTGGATGATTTTCAAAAGGAATAAAAAAACGTAGTTTGATATTTTAAATTAAGTTGGTACAGTGGACCCCCGATAATCCGGCCACTGTCTAATCCGGCACCCCCTGTAATCCGACATGTCTTTGAATGTGTATTACATACATACGTATTTGACAAATTTCGCTAATGTAGATCACGCAGGTTTGAACAGGTTACAACTTGTACGCGCCACCGCTATCGTGCTCGACGCGTAAGCATTGTTTTACTTAGTTTGAATTTGACTACTGGTGATAGCGGTACGGCCTAGCGTGCGTTCATTGTTTACTATTTATTCATTGTGTATTAAGTATAGTACCTAGTAATGTCATCACAAACTCAGAAGCGAAAGCACAAAACATTGACAATTAAAGAAAAATGTGATATTTTAGACCGCTTAAATCGCAATGAAACTTTCAGTAGTTTAGCAAGTGAATACGGCGTAGGCCGATCTACAATTTATGACATTAAAAGAAACCACCAGAAGATCAAGAAGTTCGTGTCGACTACTGACTGCGGGCCAGGCAAGAGACAGACACTCAACAAAGCTGAACATCGAGAAGTGGAAGAAGCTTTGTACATGTGGTTTCTTCAGGAGAGAAATAGGCATGCACCAATTTCAGGACCCATATTGGCCATGAAAGCTAAGTTTTTTTATAAAGAAATAACAAAAAAGATGATTTTGTGGCCAGCAAAGGATGGCTAGAACATTTTAAAAGTCGTCAATAAAGATAAGTGCTCAGTGATGCTTTTTTGTACTGCTGTCAAACGTAACACTATATTGTATTCTCTTGATGTATAAAATGGACAAGGAGCGTCTAGCTGTCGTAAATACTACAAAAAATTTAGGGTTGATTATTGATTATACTTTACGGTTTAAGGAGCAGGTTTCGTCTATCTAAAATGTTATGCAACTTTGAAGTGTTTTTATGTCAATCGCTCGATATTGAATTTCAAAGTTAGAAAAAAGTTATGTGAGGCTATTATATTTCCAAGCTTATTTTACTGTAGCACTGTGTTCTATCATTGTCTTGATTCTATCACAAAAGCAAGACTCCAAAAACTCCAAAATACTTGTTGTCGATTTGTATTTAATCTCAAGAAGTATGATCATGTTTCCTTAAAGAGATTTCAGCTTGGTTGGATGTGTATAGAAAATGCTTGCAAGTACCATATAGCAGTGTTTACACATAAGATCACATCTTCTCGATCCCCCTTGTATCTTTATGAAAAAATTTTTTTCAGACGAAATAATTCAGACATTGATTTTAGACACAAAAAAAGACTAGAGATCCCTATGTATAAAACAACTTTATTTCGTAGTTCATACACTTACAATGCTATCCTGATTTATGATGAATTAGATGACAATATAAAGGATTGGCCAGTAAACAGATTTCGTAAGCATGTGAAACAGATTTATTTGTCATTGTAGTAATTGTGGAAAAGTTAGTTTTAATTCTTACATTTTATTTTATTTTTACGTAATATATGTGTGTATATATGTATGTCAGGAAGCTATCAAGCTCGTTGTTTTGAAGCGTCTTTTGCTGCTTGTCAAAGTTTCCTTTGATTAAGTGTTTCAATTTATTATTTGGGTAGGTTAAGTAGAGAAGCCATTATGTTGTAGTTTATATAATGTGCCCAATAAAGACATTTTATTATTATTATTATTATTATTATTATTATTATTATACGTTTAATGACTATTACAGGAGAGAAACTTTCTAACGTTGCCACCTGCATAGAGCCCTTTGAATTAAGATTTTTGCAAAAGGTGACGATTTAAACCTTGACCCGTCACAGGTGTACAATGCAGACGAATCAGGGCTTTTTTGGCGCGTGATGCCTTACAAAACTTTCGTTTCTTGTAACTAAAAATCCGTACCTAGACGAAAAGTAAGTAAAGAGCGTGTAACCATACTACCATGTGCTAACGCTGCGGGCACACATGCGCTTAAGATGATGGTCATTGGGAAATAAAATAATAAACCACGGGCATTCAAAAACATTGATTTACCTGTACACTATTACGGACAAAAAAGTGCATGGATGACAAAAGACCTTTTCAAAAAGTGGTTTGATGAATGCTTCATACCCGAAGTTAGAAAATGGTTAAAAGATCATAATTTTCCTCAAAAAGCGTTGTTGCTTCTTGATAACGCTCCCGGTCATCCGTCTGAAGAAGAACTAACAACTGAGGATAAATGCATCACTGCAATGTTTCTTCCTGCAAATTGCACTGCACTGATTCAACCAATGGACCAGAATATTATTCAGTTTGTCAAGCAAGACTATAAGAATAACCTACTTCTGAGAGCCGTATCAAAAGACCAACCAATAGAAAAAACGTTAAAAGAATTTAATATGAAAGACTTGGTTTTTGATCTTTGTCAGTCGTGGAATGCGTTACCGTCATCAACTATTAAATCGTCTTGGAAAAAGTTACGGCCAGATATAGTCACCACTCCTAGAAACGTTCCACAAATCAGTGTTACTTCTAAAGTTATAGAACAAGTCGCCACTGAAACATAGATAAGTCCGAAAGATTTGGAAGGCTGGTGCCGTGTAATGGATAAAGAGGAAAATGTTTTTCATGAAATGTCTGACGAAGAGATTATAGAAGAGGTTTCTAATTATACAACAAACAATCAGAAAAACAACGACGACGTGATTGCAACTGCTCTACAAGTCACAGCACAAGACGCAATTAACGCCTTTGAGCTAGGTTTACAATGGGCTGAAGAGAATGGTACATCCTACAACGAACTTTTACTTTTGAGAAGACTGAGGGACAAAGCTCTGATCTCGCATTATAACAACCTTAAACAAAACAAAATTGATGAATATTTCCAAGCTTCATAATTTGATAAATTCGTTAATGATTTTGATTAATCATTCTTGATTATTTTGGTACATATGTATGTGCATTTATGCTTACTTTTATAATAAAACGTAAGCTCTCTATTGTTATTTAATTTACTAAATTCAACACACATAAACTATGTATGATTTGTACTTCAAAGTACATACATATACATAACATATATAATCTTACCATTGGATATGTAATTTGTCGGATTACAAGGTACCCTTTTGCAAAAAATTCCGGACTATAGGGGGTCTTCGGCAGTGCACTGCACTGCATAATGTTTGTCGGATTACCGGAGGTCCACTGTATATGGAAACTCTTGTTTATGTGGTTGTAAAAACAGATTGTATTGTTGGCGATGTCTTCTGTTTTATACAGAATAAAATGCAGCGGAGTCAACGATTTAAATGGTTTTAGGGCTCTAAAGAGGAGACATGAAATTTATCCGTTACATGTGAGATGTGTAGCCAATTTAATACAGTTTGGCAAAACAAGAATCAAAAGTTGTCTTAACCAAGCTTTTAGGCAGCACACTTCTGGCAAAATAGCAATTACCGTACATTTTGAAGGGGATATGACTCTGATAATAGAGGAAATTACAGGAAATTGTTAAGATTCATCGCCAAAAAAGATCAAAAATTTTCCGAACATCTAGAAACGTCGACTGTTTTTTCGGACGGCTTGGATTAGTCATAGCATAAGACGATGAGGTATATCAAGTGCCCAGACGCTCAATCCAGGAATGTTTACCTTAATTTAAACATAGTTTAAATAAAATACCTAAAATAAGCAAAAACTTAAATTTGGGAGGTTCAAAATAAACTTTTTTTAATAAGATTTTTCACATCTGGTTTTGGTAACAGTTTAGGAAAAGTCACGCGTTGCCATTGGTGTGGAAGTTTAATTCTAGATTGCGTCTAGTACTTCATGCCATAGCCTTAACTCTCATAGTTCAGGGCAGCTATAGTCTTCATAATTAAAACCTCTATTCAACTTTACTTCTGAGAAAACACCAGCTAAAATCAGCATATTCATCAATATTGCCTTTCTTCTCTATCTTATGAACAATGCTGATTATTTTTTCGGATGTACGAGCCCCTTCCCACTTCAGTTGGCCCACTTCAAGATTTGTACCAACATATGCCTTTGTAAACTAAACATGACGAAACTATTTACTTCTAAGACAATTTATTTTCTCAAAAACATTTTAGATACACTCTAGTCGTAAAAAATACATATTTGAAATCACCTATAACTAATAGAACATCTGAACAAATAAACAATGTGCGAATAAATGCGCGAAGTTAACAAAGCAACAATTGCAAGATTACCATTGGGTAACATCAGCTTTATTTTTTATTACGGGTGAAATTCTTTGGGGCATAACGTTTACCGAATTTTGGCAAAAATTTGGTGTAAAACAATCCCATATTTCTTGAAGCTTCTGTCTCAGTTCGGTGATTGTACGAGCAGGATGTTGTCGTAGAACCTTTTTCATCTCGTGCCACAAAGTTTCAATAGGTGACAGATCTGGACTGCTAGAAACCCATTTCAAAAGTGGTACATTATTTTCTTCCATCCATTTTATAGCCTTTTTTGAGGTATGACGCGCTGCACCATCTTGCTGAAACACAAAATCTTGGCCGGATGTCAAACATTCTTCCATTACTGGTAAAAGCGATTCTTCTAATATTGCCAAATATTTGTTTGTATCCACATTTCCATCAATAAAGTGAAGTTTTCCTACTCCTTTCGATGACATACTGCCCCAGACCATAATGGATGCTGGAAATTTCACTTTTCTCTTCAGACAGTCAACATGGAATGCTTCATTTTTTTGCGAATAAATCTACTGCGACTGTCACCAACACAAACTTCGAATCGGGCCTCATCACTCCATTGTATTGCACACCATTGTTGAGGTGTCCATTGTCTATGTTCTTTAGCCCATCTAAGCCGATTTTTCTTTTGCAGTGGAGTTAATAGTGGCTTTTCTTTGGCCTATAAACAAGTTGTGCAACTTTAGGGTTTTTACTTCACCTTTTTTTATAAGAAAACTTACCTTGCAAGTGCTAAATCCCAGTTTGTGGGCCTCTCTATGAGTTGTGGACCTCGAAATTCTTCTTCCAACAGCGTCACTCCACAGAGCACTAATTGTAAATAATTGGCACGTCTGTTTTTCACGATTATTCTCCTTAATGCTCTTCGGTCGGCATTTGTGATATTACTTTTGTCACATATCGTGGCTTAATATTAACTGAACCAGTTACGTTATATCTTCTAACAATATTTCTCACACTGTTCCGCGATAAGTCTAACAAAGTTGCAATTTCTGAGTTTGATTTCCCAGAATTAAAAAATTTAATTATCAGTAACCGAATTTTCTCACTAATAACCTTTCCTCTACCCATTTTGGGAACGTTAACTACCCAAAACTATTTTAAACGTATTCTGACAGCTGTGATTAATAAAAACAATCGTCATGGCTTTTATTTTTTACAGCCACCTATGCGTTATAGACTTATTTTGCACTGAAATGAAAATAGGTTGATATGCTGTAATTGCAACATGTGTTACTTTTATGCCGCAAATTTGATTAGGGAGTGATAAAGTTGGTGTTTTTTACTATATATTATTAAAATATTCATTGTTAATATTTTAAACCTATAACACCCTGCTACATTTGTATTATTTGTGCTGAAAAGAAAAAAACTAAGATTTCAATAGTTGGGCCAACTGAAGTGGGAAGGGGCTCGTATATAGTGTAATACCCAGATATCAACTTGATAAAAAACTCACCTTAAAAGCTCAGTAGATAGTTTGCACAACAAATTGTCATAATAAGTAAATATATCAATCCGATATATTTTTAATTATTTACAACTAAGTATTGTACGCTGAAACTGAAACGACAGAAGCAAAAGCAAATTGTCGACAGTAGAATAAAAATATATACATATAAGTTTATACCGGGGCAAATATTTGCGAAACAAATACCGTATACTTATTTGTTCTTCTGAATTAACGCGAAATGCTTAATCATACTTAATTGTTCACAAGCGTAATACGGTCATGATTATATACGATAAAACTCATTTTTCGACAGATAATGTATGAATGTGTATGACATTGAATTCCAAATGTGCATGATGGATCTGTAATTATTATATCATTACAATTATCTAGACGCTGTGCAACTAAAAATTGGTGTCAAGTAGATTGAAGCTGCAATTCTATAATTGCAGTTTAGATTTGATTCAAATTGTTAAATATCCGGTCCTTTGAAAATGACATGTTTGCAATGCAAATCGTGTACAATTATAAGTACAAGTATATCCTTATCAATGAACCTGACCATGACATTCAAGGTCATTTTAATATCAGATAAATTTCCAAGTAAACTCTTCACTTTTTGTCGAGGATATAAAAAAGCGAAACATTGAAACTAATTTATTGTTGCATTGAAATGTCGGATAAAAAACGTACATTGCCGAATAAGCTGTTACCTTACTTTGAATATTGCATTTCCTTCTCCGAAACCAATCTCCTTCTCACAATAATATAGTTTCAACCTACCGAATCCGCAGATTTAGTTCTAATGTTGCATATAAATTTCAACTGAATTGTTTGACCCAACTACTTTATGATAGCAAGGAAGTAATATAAGAAAATTTTTCAGATGTTACTTCATTCTATAGACTTTAAATTTCTTACTAACCGTGCTCCATTTCTGAGTTGCGTAATTTAAAATCAGAATCTGAATGCTACTTTTTAACACGCTTTTATTATTAGCTTGCCCTGTATGCATGTTACAGAAGTTTGATTAATCTGAAACCTCGCACACGTACCAAGGACTGATAACAATGCAATAATTTGATAACAGTACTTATTCCATTATCCTTATTCATGAAATTCTGTAAAAAGCAAATATTTCAATAAAAAGCCACCGATTTCAAATGCCGTCTTACGTATAGCGAAACTACAAGCCTCTGTAGGTCAGTGGGCTTGTAAACCAGGGGTCGTGAGTTCAATCCTCACAGGAGGCAGATTGTGGTATAACTTTTTTTAACACGCTTTTATCAGCTTGTCCTGTACGTATGTTTACAGGGTGTTCCTTAATGATATGCGAATATTTAAGGGTGTGAATCTACATAAAAAATTAATGTTAGTTTGCTTTATAAACTATGGTCTAAACATGTTTCCTTACAAAAACTCGGGGTGTCGAAGTTTTAGGGAAAAAATGGAAATTCAATTCAATTCAGTGGACTTTATTGTAACACATACATAATTATGTATCCTTACAAATGGCGAAGTCTCGCCAATGGCCATTTATACTTAACCATAAATGTCATGTCAATGCTTATTACTACCTTAAAAATAAAATAAAAACTGAAAAAGAAAAGGAAAAAGAAGAATAATAGTAAAAGGAGAATTAATAAATATGACATAATGCGTACGGTTAGAACAAAAGACATAATACATACGATTCAAAGAGAAGACAATAACCTAAGAGCTCAATAAGTAGTTCTTATTTTTTTTTTAGAAAAGTTGCTGATGAAACATTGTTCGAAAGAGTTGATCAATTTCACCGCATTATACGTAAAAGATCGTTGAAAAATGGCTGTCCTATGTTGTGGCGTTGTCAGGAGATTAATGTTGCGCGTATTCAAATTGTGAATTAAATTCCTACGAACAAGCTTTTGCATAAGATAAACCGGAACAGAAGTTTTTAATATTTTTACGACAAATGTAACAAAGTTGTATTTGAAGAGATCAGAAATTTTCAACCAATTCATTGATGATATTGAGTGAGAAACATGATCGTACCTTTTTAAATTGTTTATGTAATGACTACATGAGTTTTGAATTTTTTGCAGTCTGTATTTTGTGATTTCATCCAGACAGGGATAATAAACTATGTTACAGTAAGCGATTTTACTGAGTATGAGTGACTCGCATAACATTTTCTTAATTTTTCTATTTAAAACAGTTTTACTTGCATATAGAAGCCTGAGTCTAAACTAACTAGACTTACACACATAGCCAACATGCTCCTGAAATCTGAAATCTTCATCCAAGTACAAACCTAAATTTTTTGCAGAATGGGAAAATATTAGGATACTATTATTTAGTGATAAATTTAACTTTGATTTGAGGAAAGTACGTTTTTTCTTGGAGCAAAAAAGTATAGCTGTCGATTTCGATGCGTTTAGACGTAAATTATGTTTTGCAGCATACGTGCATAAGGTTGTTAGCTAAACGGTAGTTGTTCGGACAGAAATTATGAAAAACCTGCATATCATCAGCTTATGATTGACTAGAACAATGTTGAAGGGTGTTAGAAATGTCAAAGGTGTAAATTAATTAATATTTTCAGAACCGCTTCAGATATTTCACTGATATTTAGTAAATAATGAAAGTTAATAAAGTTGCATATTTTTCAATGCAAACATGATTTTTAGCTTTAACAGTGGCGTGTGTACGGGTATTGACTTCGATATTTAAAAAAAAAGTGTTTTCTGGAAAAATAAAAACTAGTTTTGAATTCCCCGTTCAATTTAAAACAAATAATTTCTCTTTAATTGTTTTCCTTCGATGCGCCATTTTTGAGTAAAAAAATAAAAACCGTGCTATTGTCCGAGAAAATTGATGAAATAACTGAAGAATGCAATTTAGCAATAAATATCTAGTTGCTCTGGAATATGTCACTCGCTTTTGACATCTGACAAGTCTCTGTTATTCAAATTTGTTCGCTGTGACATGTTTTCCATGATTTAGTTTTTACAATCTTGTTAATAATGGTGAATTATTCAAATGCAGAAATGGCGGACATGCATTACGTATACGGCCTTGTCGACGGTAATGGTGAGCAACCCAGACGAATTTATCACCAGAGATAACCCGATCGTGCTTTGCCAGATAGTCGAACCTTTTCTAATATTCAGCGTCGTCTTGTTGAAACTGGTTCTGTCCGAAAAGTAACATCTGAAGGTAGACCTCTAAGTGTGAGCAATCAGTGCTGCACGAAGTCGAAGAACATCCTGAAATTAGTGCGAGGAAGATCGCTAGACACTTAAATATTTGCCACTAAATTGTTTAGAGAATTTTAGTGGATTTTTTGTTATATCGTTACCATATTTTAAGAGTACAGACATTACTTCCCATTGATTTTCCAGGACGTGTGACCTTTTGTCAGTGGTATCTTCAAAAAATTACACAAAATCTGCAAGTTGAATCAATGATTCTGTTCACGGACGAAGCTAATTTTTCTCGAAATACCATTCAGAAGTTCCACAATAACCAGTTGTGGGCAGAAGAAAATCCCTATGCGGTAACCCAACCCATTTCCAACATCAATTTTCAGTTAACGCATGGGCAGGAATTATTGTCAACCACTTTATTGGCCCATCCTTCTTGCCGGGACGACTTGACGGACAGACTTACCTCATTTTTCTTCAACAACAGTTGCCTTTGCTGTTTGATGATGATCCGTTAGTAATAAGAAACAATATGTGGTAAATGCATGATGGTGCACCAGCGCATTTCAGTGGCACTTTCACAAAAGTGCTTCGAGCAAACCCTAGCGCTTTTTATATTGACTTTGATTTTTCTTTTGTATGATGTAGCCATTTTTTGCTAAGGTTTGGGTCTTAGAGGAAAACTGTAGAACTTCATGTCTTTGCAAGGATACCGTTCAGACTGGTTATCGGAATTACATCGCACAACAGCACACCGCATTTTTAACTTTAACGGGCTATATAAAGAATGTATAACTAATAGAACAGGTCACAAAACCGCCAAAAAACACCAAAAAATCGCACTGTATAGTATTAACCACGATACACGTGAACTGCAGTAACGTTACGACAATCCTGCCGCTGGTAACCACGAGCCGGCAACTCTCCGGGTGACGTCACGAAGCTCCGCCCACATGCGCAATATCCTATACTCAGTGTATGTGTATCGTGAGTATCATCTGACTCTACGCTGCAATACTATGAGCATGCGCCTTTGTTTCGCCCCAAAATATATTCTATGCTCAAACTCTACGGGACTTGGATGGTCATGAAGACCACTTTTTGCCCCAATTACTCCGAAAAAGTTTTCTATCACATCTTTATTCAGACTCCTTGTTAACAGGTAATTTACGCTGAAGCGTCATTTTAGATCCTTTAGGAGCATTTTTATAGCGGAATTAGAAAGTAGCGTGATACAGATTTCGGTAAATTTTCCGCAGCAATGGCTTTCATCTTTTAGAGCACGATATCTTTTAGGGGTGTCACCCAAAAGGGTACGTTTCACAGTGACCTTATACGCATTTTCACAAAAGTGCTTCGAGCACTTTAGTTTACATTGACTTTGTCTTTTCTTTATGTAAGATGTAGCCAATTTTTGCTAAGGTTTGGGTCTTGAGGACAACTGCGTCTTTGCAAGGATTCCGTTTAAACTGGTTGTCGGAATTACATCCTACAACAGCACACTACATTTTTATCAATTGATCAACCACACAGTTTATATAAAGTATGTATAACCAATACAACAAGTTACAAAACCACCAAAAAATCGCAGTATACAGCATTAAACACGAAGCACGTGCACTGCAGTAACGTTACGACAATCCTGGCGCTTGTAACCACGAGCCGACAATTCTCAAGTTGACGTCACAAAGCTCCGCCCACATGCGCAACATCCTATAGTCAACGCCAAACAAAGTGGCGTGCACGTCATCAAGGTGGGTGTGTTGAAAAATTTACATTGTTGCCAAACTTTTTGTAAAATAATAAAATTTATTATTTACATATCTAGGTTTATAAGCAATATTAACCTCAAATGAGAACAAAAATAATAGTATAATAAAATTATAGATCTGTACTTGCATAATCATTAAGTATGACAATTATTGATCAGATGACACTATGAAACTACCATATTTAATTGATAGCTTAAAGGCACTGAATAAAAATCCAAATGGGGTCCTCCAAATTTTATGCATGGTATTTATTTTACAGAATTCATACAGAAAAATGCATTCTAAAATTAGGTAAGCTACTGGTGTAAGCTTTTTCTGTACAATAAAGTTAGTCGGAGTTTCTTTCTTCAGCGCTGTCTGAATCTGAATCTTCATCACTCTCAAAGTTGATTATTAAAGGTTCGATGTCTGGTCGATCAAAAATTCGTTCTCTTTCATACCATTTAAAAATTTCTTGCTCAGTATGTCGAACACTATTTTTCCACATGTCTGGGGTAACCGGTTGTAGAGCCTCGTTCCACATATCCAAACAGTCTTTTTCACTGTTACCATCTCTACCAATATGTCTGTTATAGTAACCTTTTGCTATGCCCCAAATTAACTCAATAGGGTTAAATATACAATGGTAAGGAGGCAGACGAAGAACTTTGTGCCCATGTTGTTCCGCCAATTCATCAATCACGTATATTTTAGGTGGTTTGTTTCTAAAAAAGCAGTTATTTTAAGAATAGGAATAAACAAAAGAAATATAAACTGTCGACCAAAATATATATAATTAAGAAGCATTATGTACCGAGCAACAATACTCAATAGCTCTGTTTTAAACATTGTGTTTAAAAATGGTATGTTTTGATTTGTCAACCAGTCTTGGATATTTTTTTTTGTCCATGCATTGTTGGGCACTTTGTTCAATATCATGCTGTGATAAGGGGCGTTATCCAGTATAATCATAGATGGACTCTCCAATTTTTCTAATAACTGATGTTGAAACCATTTCAAAAAATTGTCCTGGTTCATCTCTCCATGGTAATCGCTCAATTTTGTTTTCGAAGAAAATATCGCTTCACTACCCTCAATAAACCCATTTTCATTTCCAGCATGTAATATAATGTATCTAAAATATATTAGTTTTAAATTTTATAGTGCAAATTGTGTAAAAGTACATACCTTTTACCATCTGTTTTAATAGCTTTCACGCTTTTTTGGTTTCCATTTTGCCAAGAGCGACCTATGGTCCCATTTTGAAATATCCAAGTTTCATCGAGGAAGACAAACTGGTATAAGGCCTCAACCTTGGCTTGATTGTATTGCCTTAGAAATTCCACCCTTTTCAAAGCTATACTTGGTAGTTCCATGAGCCCTCGTCGCGGATTGTCCTTAAGCCACTTAAATCCAAGATCTCTAAGCAACCGCCTTAAAGACGTGGCACTACCATCAAATAATACCCTATCTCTTAATCGAGACCATAAAGTTTGTAGCGTAACTTGTTCTTCTGAAACCATGTGTAATATGACATTATAATTTAGTTAACAAATTAATGCAAATTTCTGATAAGTTATTATAATAAGATCTTACTTTTGTGATACATATTATAGATCACTTCTCGAATGGCACTTGTATCCAATGTCGCTGTGTTGGTTACACGTTTAATATAACTCCGCTTTTTCTTGGGCGATTCTAAATTTGCATCACTTTTCACACCCTCGGAAATACGACTAACTGTCCTTAAACTAATTTTTAAAGCAGCAGCAACACGCTACAAAAAATGAAATAAAATTTCACTATTATTAATATACATTACATATAATTATTAGTAACCTACCTCTTGAACAGCATTTAAAGGCAACAAAGGCCCGTTGTTGTCCCTTTCTTGCTCAAAGTAGTGCATTAACGAGGCCACGAGTTCCTTACACCGACTATTTAACTGTTTGGGCATCTTTATATACCAAAATTGCCTTTATCTACTCGTAAAATGAATAATTTTGTTTTGAAACAAACAGTTGTTGATTTACAGTATGCGGGGCCAAAGGATTTATAAAGATTTGAAATGCCACAAATTGATTGAGTGTCAAAATTAATACAAATGTCAGTTCCCAGTTTAAATAAGTTTCAAGGTGACAATGTGTCAACGCTGCGAAATCGGTTTAGTGCGTTTACATGTCGATAAGTGATTGGAGCGTTTGCAAAACATTTTATTTCGCATAATGCGTCTAAATTTATCAGAAAGCAACTTATGTGATATTTTAATAACAATGTTTATATGACTATTAACCATAATAAGAGAGTAATGACCATTTTACAATTTATATATCACATTAATATGAAACTGCAATAGAGCAATTGTTTGTGACAGAAACCTAGGCATTAGGTCGGGGAATTTTTATCGTGATGACGTGCACGCCACTTTGTTTGGCGTTGACTATATCTTCAGTGTATGTGTATCGTGGTACCGGCCTGATAGCCATGCGTCGGTCATCCGATTTTTGTGGATTACACGTCTAAAAAATGCGTAGATGGGGAAATGACGACTATTTAGAAAAATAGCTTAAAGATCAACGTTTCCAATGGTAAATTCGTTTTTTTAAGTAAAAATTCATTGTGCCTGAAAAAAATGTGGGAACATTATTTTTGAGACAACCCTCGTATTACTATTTACAATTTTTACAGTATGACATAGTATGTACTATAAAATATACCCATATATGAATATAAATAGCAAATATCTCGATAACAATATCAATTGATAAAAGTTAACTCATAACAATTTGTCAACAAATTTGGAAATTTTCTTCAGCCCTTGTGCGTCCCATTTGGAGATGCCTATCTCAGAAATCCTACGAACTCGCCCTGGAAATCGCGTCATTCATGCTTAAACAGAAAAATGCGTTTGAATGATACACATTGCCTATTTCTTGCATTGATTTTTATCTGTGGTCTAAAACTAATATTTTTATTATATTTTAACAAGTATAATAATAATTATAATTAATAATAATAATAATAATAATAATAACGTCTTTTATTAAAGGCTTAGTTTATTTTGAAGCTATTCTGCCACTTGCCCCTTAAAAATTACAACAAAATACAATAACAATTGTAAACATGTAAAAATAATACACTGACAAGTAAATTTGTCTAAAGGCTTGAGTTCAATGTGTGCGAGAGAGAAGTGTGTATAGACACATATGTCAGAAAGACAGAAATATATAGAAGGTTAGGTGCTCAATTTATTGAAAGAAGCATCTATTAAAGCAGTAATTAAATAATAGTAATAGAATACATTTTTCTCAAGTATACAGAAAAATGAAAAATAATCTATTTGGTTAACGTATAAAAGGCATGCAATTATGAATTACATTCGTTGTGTACAGGGTTCGTTAAAATACAAGATCTCATGAAAGTATGAGATCTGGCATCAATGTACAGCATCAGCACAGCACCAAAGGTACTGCATGCGGCATGGAATATGAGGAAATGGTATGAAACTTTTACTTCGACTTGGGTGTTCGATGCTGCGTGCGCTCCGCCATTGGCTTTTTGTGATTTGCAGTTTCGTGCTCTCGATTTTTTTAACCCACACCACTATTGGAACCAAAAATGCGATTACCTTATCTTCCGTGCGTCATCCGGTCGATATCACTGGCTGGTTTTGCGATTGCGTCAGTTTTGTGTTCTGTGGTTTTGAGTTGCAAAAGTGTTGTCAGGGTTGCCATGTTGTGGGATTCTCCCCCAAATCTGGGAGGTTCTTACGTCCCTTGGAGAATTTTGGGGGATAAATTGTACTGGGGGATTTTTTGGGGCAAAAATAAAATCGTTTAGTATTTTTGGGGTATTTTATTTCATCTTTAACTACGAGAAACTGTACACTGTTAAATAATTTTCTTTCAGAAGATTTTTATTTCTCTGTGTCGCACCATCTCCACAAAATATCTACAGTGACCCTAAAATTAAAGTTTCACAGTACATATTCCAGAGTAAAATTTCATCCTGTCAATCTGTATTGCATTGCCGGGAACGATATTATACATTACGGTAAAAGTGATTTACAACCACCCCACCCCCCTTACAAATTTGCCCTCAAATGTCACGTACAACATCCCAGAAATAGATTTTCCCAAAATGTATTTGTTTATGAGTAATATTCCGTCCACGCATAGATGGGCGGGCCTGTATACTTATTTTTTGTAAATATTCTAAATTCACGTAAAAAAACGCTCACATACTATATCAAATATCAAAATACAGACGAAAACATATAGCAAATATAAAAAAATCCCAAAAGCTTGAAAGATTTGAGATTTGCCGAAAATTGTCTCATCAAAAATTGTTTAAAATAATGTAGAAATTAATATTATGTAATTAGGATAAGTAGCTAGTATAACGTACAGCTGTAATAATATTAATGTTGATATTGTAAAAGTATTATTATTGTAATGGCGAATTTACATTTATTTATTTATTTTAAATCCGTTGAGTAAGCCCCAATGCAAGCAAGGAGAACGCTTTGTTTTTCAACAAACCCCGACCAACCGTCCCTAAAAGATCAGCCAGGTCCCATATACATATATATAGGTGAAAAATTAAAGCTTCCGCCTTTTGTTGGGTACTTCGACAAAATTTAAGCAATATATACTTTACTTTATACTTTTTTTAATTCTCTCTAGCTTTCAATGAACTTTGCCATCATCATCAGGAGCTGCAATTACAATGATAACAGTAGCAACAAAAGTGTAAAATGAATTTAAATTGACTCAACTTACAGTAGTATGTGAGGATATTGCTAATTGTTGTTTACGTATAGGATGAGGGAAACGTCCAGTAACATGGTGAGAGCTGGATACATGGTACAATGGTCGAAATTATATAAAATATGACAAGACAAGTTAAAAACAGATTAAAAATTATTTAAAAAACATTAGAGCATTACGTCGTGAAGCCACTTGATGATAGCACAAAATGGTGGTTGAATAAACTATATTATAATTAATGGGAATTTTAAATTACATAACATTCTGAAAATCACATCATCTGAAGTGATTTGGCGACGTTTGGCACACGCCCACAATTCGTTCCATCTTTCAACACAGACATTGACAACCTTCGGCCTTCTGTCAAAGGTTCATCTCACTCATTATTCCATGACCACCATTTTGTGCTATCATCAAGTGGCTTCACGACGTAATGCTCTAATGTTTTTTAAATACTTTTTAATCTGTTTTTAACTTGTCTTGTCATATTTTATATAATTTCGACCATTGTACCATGTATCCAGCTCTCACCATGTTACTGGACGTTTCCCTCTACGTATACGTAAACAACAATTAGCAACATCCTCACATACTACTGTAAGTTGAGTCAATTTAAATTCATTTTACACTTTTGTTGCTACTGTTATCATTGTAATTGCAGCTCCTGATGATGATGGCAAAGTCGATTGAAAGCTAGAGAGAATTAAAAAAAGTATAAAGAGTCCTCTTTGCTTAAATTTTGTCGAAGTACCCAACAAAAGGCGGAAGCTTTAATTTTTCACCTAACTGGTCTAGACGACAATGACCACGTCTCAAGTTATATATATATATATGTAAATTTTTTTAGGACAAAAACACGGAAAGTTATTTCCGAAGGCAAGATCCGAACTCGCGGCCCCGCCGGCTGACTGATCAGTAGCACGACACTCCGACCCACCCGGCCAACCGAGGTCCCATCTTTTTCACTAGTTAAATTTTGTGTGACCTGTGATAACACTTTACAACAATCTATGGGATGGTAGCCCAACTGAACGATTTTTTTTTGTCTAGTTGAAAATCGTCAGAATTAGCTAAGAAAGGTATACGGATGGATATATTTTTTATTCTGCTACTCTCCAATAGATGGCGCTGCATTTCGGGACCCACCACAAGGCCCACCATTTTGAATGACTACCTTGGGGTGCTGAAAACTGAAATCCGTTCAGTAAGCCCCAATACAAGCAAGGAGGAGGACGCTTTGTTTTTCCACAGAGCCAAAACAATACGATCAACAGCCAAAAAATATCCTAAATAAAATCAACAAAATATTACTATTTTTAATGTGCTAAAACCGGAATGAAACTTATTTTTTCAATATTAGTTCAAGTTTTAGAGATACGGTAATTATATGTGTTCCTGCTGTGACAGTGTTAATATACTGTAATTCACAAGAATGCACGTGCTACATTTTTATATTCGGCAAGGAAAGATGATGTAATCGGCATGATTGTGTTACGTTATACATACGTGTACATTATATTGTTTTATATTAGCCATTTTTTCCTCAGTTGGCTGACAGCGTTCATGCAAGATGTCTCGAAAGTGTGTAAACAATCCAGATCAGTTTACGTTACGTGTGTGGTGATGTGACTTTTGCGTCTCAGAGACGGTCTATTACTCCACTAATAACAAAGGCATATCAGCTTTATTTCGGTTGTAAACTAGGTGATCAAGACAAACAGTGGGCACCCCACATCTGCTGTAATACATGTGCTTCAAGTCTGAGGAGCTGGTTAAATGGCAAAAAACAGTCTATGCGCTTTGCTGTCCCAATGGTTTGGAGAGAGCCTACAAATCATATTAATGATTGTTACTTTTGCATGGTACCTTGTGTTGGACAAGCCACAGGTATGTCCAAGAAAAAAAAATCGGTTATTAACTACCGAAACATACCATCTGCGATGAGACCTGTGCCTCACAGTGACGAAAATCCTATTCCAAAACCCCCAGAATCCTACACTTGCGAATCAGAAAACGAATCAGATCATGGCGATCGAGTGATTCGTCAGGAAGAAGATATGCCATCAACGTCAAGAGATCCTGATTTTATACCGAGCACGTCATGCCACCAACCGCACAAAATAACACAGTCAGAATTGAATGATCTCGTAAGAGATTTAGAACTTCCAAAATGTAAGGCAGAGTTACTTGGATCAAGACTGCAGCAGTGGAACTTGTTAGAAGACGATGTTTCGGTATGTGTTTTTCGTAAACGCCACAGACCATTTTTCAATATGGAGAATAACTTGGTTTTCTGTAGTAACATTAACGGCTTACTGGCGGCTTTAAATATAAACTATAACCCAGAAGAATGGAGATTGTTTATAGACAGTTCAACATTGAGTTTAAAGGCAGTGTTATTGCATATTGGAAATATTTTACCATCTCTTCCTGTAGGGTATTCACATGAAAGAATCATATGACAATATGAAGTAACTGGCCTCTTCGTCAATTCCTAGAGCCAGGTCAAAAAAATGTACAGCATATGCCATTAGTAGATTCGAAAAAAAATTTATTACCACCACTGCACATCAAGTTGGGCCTAATGAAAAACTTTGTCAAGGCATTAGATAGAGATGGGTCAGCTTTTCAATACCTGCGTCAGAAATCTCCAAGACTAAGTGAGGCAAAGGTTAAAGAAGGTATTTTTGTTGGGCCACAGATTCGAAATATTTTGAAAGATACACAGTTTGAAAACACTTTAACAGGTATTGAAAAAACTGCTTGGAATGATTTCCGTCTGGTGGTCACTAATTTCTTGGGAAATAGAAAAGCTGACAACTATAAAACCCTTGTCAAACATATGCTGTCATCATATCAAAAGATGGGCTGTAATATGTCTCTTAAGATACATTTCCTACACTCACACCTGGACTTTTTTCCTGACAATTGCGGAGCCGTAAGTGATGAGCACGGCGAACGTTTTCATCAGGATATTTCAACAATGGAAAAAAGGTACCAGGGAAAGTGGAATCCTTCCATGCTTGCAGACTACTGTTGGACTCTTGGTAGAGTGCCACAAGATACAATTAAAAAACTAAAATTTGTTGTCCAGTGATTGATATAATAAACTATTCTAACAAAATAATCTTTTCATCAAAAAATGGGGGGCTTCTTATGACTGAATGACTAAATGAATGTTTGATCACCATTACAATAATAAGCTTCTGGTTTTTTTATATTTGGTATATATCTTCGTCTGATTTTTGGTATTCGATATATAGTATGTGGGCGTTTTTCACGGGAATTTGGGATATTTACAAAAAATAAGTATACAGGGTGACTTCGAAGTTGAGTCATTTATTTTAACAGTGAGTAGATCTGATCAAAAGAAATGTTTTTTTCATTTACCATTT
Source organism: Acanthoscelides obtectus (assembly GCA_963669975.1). NCBI lineage: Eukaryota > Metazoa > Arthropoda > Insecta > Coleoptera > Chrysomelidae > Acanthoscelides > Acanthoscelides obtectus. The sequence continues at coordinate 4,327,985 of CAVLJG010000009.1, read as the reverse complement.
TTCTGGTAAAATTAAAGTAACAAAGTTATAGCCCTTTGGAAGTTTGAGTACCGCCCTGTCTCAATAATAATATTATGTGCTCGTGTTTGGCGACAACGCATATAATCCGCCTTATCGGTTCATCGCATCGGAAACAAAAAAGCGAAAGAATTTGGAACGATGTTTTTACAATTATTTCATTCAGTTGTATACAGTCAGTGTCAGTCGGTAGTGAATAGTGGTGTCTGTTGCGTGGCTCAAACGAAATAAAAAATGGCAAATGTTTATGCGGATCGGTTTCCCAATCGAGTGCAACCAACCCCTCGTGCCTTTGTTAATGTAGTACAACGGGTTCGTGAATCATTTGACTTAAGACCTCACATATGGACGGCATGCCGGTGCTCCAAGACCTCACGATCAAATACAGGTCCGCACTGAAATACTTGTCGGGAGGATACTTTATAAAACAAGGTAAACATTTTTTTTTATTTTTTTTATTTTTACACACATATTTTGGTTTATCTTCCTTCTACAATCATTATCTGAAAATGAATGACTCAACTTCAAAGTCACCCTGTATATGTATGTATGCAAAGTGCTTCTTATGCGTATAACATGTTCTTTTTTATTCTCACGTGTTGTGGAAAGCGTTAATCAGCGTCATTGATTAACAGATTATTTATCACATTGTTTTATTCTGAAAGGAGCTGTGTCAATGTATAATTGACCAATATTTTCTGTGTACTGATGCTGTAGCACAATGTTTCACAATATACCATACTCAGACAAAGCCAAGAGTTAAAAACTATTCTTTGGATTGAGTAGAATTATCAGTGTTGTCAGCCTTAGCATGGACACCCTATTAATGAAGCGTTTCTAAGAGAAAAATGTACTCCAAAAAAAATTATGGCAAGTCGTACGAGCCAAAGGCAAGGTTCCCTATTGTTATCGTTTAAAATTACAAAAAGACCTGAAACGTCATTATAGTGATTAACAACCTTCTAGACACATTTAAATTAACTTTTAATATAAAAAGACTCATTACATTACCTTCTCCATAACAACGGCTAATGGACCAGCATTTAATCAAATTACGCCTGATAATATAGATAAGCCTTTGAAAGAAGTAAATGAAATTAAATATTTGAGAGTTGCTGTTGATCAGCACTTGAAGTAGGACTAGAATGTGCTGTACTTGAGAAAAAAAAAATAGATTTTGATGATTTACATGGGGGTCCCCTTTTGGTATATATGGCATATTTGTGTGGGGTAGGATGTGCGGTTCAAATCTTGGGCAGCTAAAAGTGGTGCAGAACCATATTGCAAGTATTATTCTAAAATAAACCTAGATTATATCTCACTATGCTAGAAATTAGCAATATTAAAATCTTATAAATTACTCATTGGAGTATATGTAGTTTTTTTTGTACATGCAAATAAGAAATTAAATAAAAATTATGTGTCCCATAATTATATCTTGCACTTAAATTTTACAATTTGATTCCTTCTAATATCAGGAATATTGAAAATAATAAAAAGTTTAATGTTTCATATGAAATGGTTGGGAAAATCGTGAACAATTTATGCGTTTAAGTTGCTTTGAGGTAGGATGATTTGTCTATTTGTTTCTTTTATTTTTTTGTGATAAATCTGTGATACGTTTTTTCTTATGTTCTAATGTTTACGTAAATGCCCAACGAGATTGGGTGGTGGAAAAGGCGTGACTAAATTCCAACCAATGACGACGCAGAACGAAGAGCGATACCGGCGTACTACACGCTGCGGGCGAACAAGCGTCGGTTCAGTTGTCGGTTGGCGTTTGGGGAGCGTGGTGCGCCGAGCCCTCCATGCAACGCTCTCGTTCTGTTACACTCGTTGCGTGCCGGGAAGTCTTTGTCGGCGTGTCGCGATGGTGGTGTTAGTGATTTTGTGGTAACTGTGTATGAAAATGTGTTGTGGTTGTTCGTAAAAGGCGAGTAGAGTATTTTCAGGTTGGATATTGAGCATTTCCTGAGCTGAATGTCTTTATAGCATACTAGGTACGTTGAGCATAGTCATCTACTTCTGTGTTAGCTTTGAGCTCGTAATGTCAATATTGACTTTATTGTTCTCGTCAAAAGTCATTAGCAATTTTTCTCTAAAGTTAAACGTTTCATGTTAGAAACGATTAAAGTTTTGAGAAACCTTAAAAATATCTATCTTCAATGCTTTAAAACGCGGGTTAAAATTATCGTCTAGTTAGTTGCCATGCGTCTAAGTTAAATTTCCCACCTTTTCCTTCAAAACTTCGAGGAGTATTTTAAGATTAGTTTATCTTAAAGTAGTATTACTTAATTGTTAGCAGCGCGAGCCGCTAATGCGTATTCCAATGCGCGTTATTATTATTAACAATGAAATCGCAGCGTTTCAAAAATACGCCAAGTAGGAGAAGATTTGAAGTTTAATTGAGTGACATGAGAGAACATTTTCAGGGTTTTTCAGATATTCAATCGCTTATAACTCGAAAACGACACTTTTAGCGTGAAACTATTTTTATTCACAATGATCCAAATAATCTAAAACACTTTGTACCGACCAAAAAGATATTTTTTTGTAGTTTGTAATTGTTTACACTTTCATTCATTCAAAAATCGAGGGGGAAAATTTATCCCATGAATTTTTTCGCCTCGTCTATAGTAAATCTAAATACATAATAAGTAGCACAGTATCATATACAAAAACTTGCAAGAAAGTGAGATTAATGCACGTAAATACCGATTGTATTACGTGTTCATATTCTATCTCTCATATAAAAAGTTGTTTACATTTTTTTGTGAGAAATAAGTACCTCCATACAATCGATATTTTTAAGATGATGAATTTTGAAGATTTGCCATCCATTGCACTATATTCATGTTGTATCTAGGCTTGCATCCACTACATAGCAGCAAAAGTGCGAACTAGAGAAAGGGAGTTCTTTGCCAAAGTCCTGTAGGACTCTGTTTATTATTGGCAGCAAGCCCAAAATCCCAGATCGTTATTTTCAAATATTCTGGCAATATTATACATCACTCTTTAATTCTCTGAGTGGAACATTTTTTTTAAGTATGTTCATTAAAAAATCAAGGACTTATTCTTTGCCCTTAAATCGTTTTCGTTTCGAAAGTACAGGGTGAATAAGAATTTTGAAAACGTAACGTGTCGCAAGTGTAGCCCATAAATACTTCAATCGTATTATACAGGGTGTCTCAGAGTGACATGGGAGCTAGATTGGCTTCAGATCAATTATCACTGGACAACAAATTTTAGTTTTTTAATTGTATCTTGTGGGAAAAGTGCACTTCTTTGTTAATTTTGGGGCGCTGAATCCAAAAATGACAATGAAATAAAAAAATTAGTTGCGGTTTAGAAAAAAAACTTTTTATTTTTAAGGATATATTAAAAAAAGTAACAAGATTCATATACTTATAAGAATCACTATATGCGCTGTCTTTTTGCTGTTCTTTTATGGATCGTTTCTGGAGCATCTCTACCAAGAGTCCAACAGTAGTCTGCAAACATGGAAGGATTCCACTTTCCCTGGTACCTTTTTTCCATTGTTGAAATATCCTGATGAAAACGTTCGCCGTGCTCATCACTTACGGCTCCGCAATTGTCAGGAAAAAAGTCCAGGTGTGAGTGTAGGAAATGTATCTTAAGAGACATATTACAGCCCATCTTTTGATACGATGGCAGCATATTTTTGACAAGGGTTTTATAGTTGTCAGCTTTTCTATTTCCCAAGAAATTAGTGACCACCAGACGGAAATCATTCCAAGCAGTTTTTTCAATACCTGTTAAAGTGTTTTCAAAGTGTGTATCTTTCAAAATATTTCGAATCTGTGGCCCAACAAAAATACCTTCTTTAACCTTTGCCTCACTTAGTCTTGAAAATTTCTGACGCAGGTATTGAAAAGCTGGCCCATCTCTATCTAATGCCTTGACAAAGTTTTTCATTAGGCCCAACTTGATATGCAGTGGTGGTAATAAATTTTTTTTCGAATCTACTAATGGCATATGCTGTACATTTGTTTGACCTGGCTCTAGGAATTGACGAACAGGCCAGTTTTGTCTGGTGTAATGAAGTGCCTTTGCCCGACTGTCCCATTCACACAAAAAACAGCAAAACTTTGTGTAGCCTAGCTGCAGCCCAAGTAAAAGTGCAACAACTTTCAAATCGCCACAAATATGCCATTGGTGCTCATCGTATTTTATGCATGTCAATAGGTACTTCATATTGTCATATGATTCTTTCATGTGAACTGCATATCCTACAGGAAGAGATGGTAAAATATTTCCAATATGCAATAACACTGCCTTTAAACTCAATGTTGAACTGTCTATAAACAATCTCCATTCTTCTGGGGTATAGTTTATATTTAAAGCCGCCAGTAAGCCATTAATGTTACTGCAGAAAACCAAGTTATTCTCCATATTGAAAAATGGTTCTAAGTCTTTGTGGCGTTTACGAAAAACACATACCGAAACATCGTCTTCTAACAAGTTCCACTGCTGCAGTCTTGATCCAAGTAACTCTGCCTTACATTTTGGAAGTTCTAAATCTCTTACAAGATCATTTAATTCTGACTGTGTTATTTTGTGCGGTTGGTGGCATGACGTGCTCGGTATAAAATCAGGATCTCTTGACGTTGATGGCATATCTTTTTCCTGACGAATCACTCGATCGCCATGATCTGATTCGTTTTCTGATTCGCAAGTGTAGAATTCTGGGGGTTTTGGAATAGGATTTTCGTCACTGTGAGGCACAGGTCTCATCGCAGATGGTATGTTTGGGTAGTTAATAACCGTTTTCTTTTTTCTTGGACATACCTGTGGCTTGTCCAACACAAGGTACCATGCAAAAGTAACAATCATTAATATGATTTGTAGGCTCTCTCCAAACCATTGGGACAGCAAAGCGCATAGACCGTTTTTTGCCATTTAACCAGCTCCTCAGACTTGAAGCACATGTATTACAGCAGATGTGGGGTGTCCACTGTCTTGATCACCTAGTTTACAACCGAAATAAAGCTGATATGCCTTTGTTATTAGTGGAGTAATAGACCGTCTCTGAGACGCAAAAGTCACATCACCACACACGTAACAAAACTGATCTGGATTGTTTACACACTTTCGAGACATCTTCCATGAACGCTGTCAGCCAACTGAGGAAAAAATGGCTAATATAAAACAATATAATGTACACGTATGTATAACGTAACACAATCATGCCGATTACATCATCTTTCCTTGCCGAATATAAAAATGTAGCACGTGCATTCTTGTGAATTACAGTATATTAACACTGTCACAGCAGGAACACATATAATTACCGTATCTCTAAAACTTGAACTAATATTGAAAAAATAAGTTTCATTCCGGTTTTAGCACATATAGTAACATTTTGTTGATTTTATTTAGGATATTTTTTGGCTGTTGATCAGTGTTATTAGATAAAATCAACATTTCTATTTTTGGAGATATTGCCACTTTCAAGTCTTTCTTATGACACGTGTGTAGCACTAAACACAGTAAGTTAATCCTGCGCATGCGGTGCGCAGGTACCACCTCTGTTTCTCGTGGTGACATAATGCTACCACCGAACCGTGAATATGAGAGCGAGATAGTGAATGATATGTTTAGGTCATTTCATTCCCTAGTGATTTGGTTACAAAAGACGGCTGCACTTATCTTTTGCAGTATTTCGCAAGTATTACGACTTCAGTGATAAAACTTGGGGTTATTCAATTGTTAGTAGAAAGTACCTACAAATGTTATACTATTTTTAAAAAAGCATTACACACTGAAACAAAATGTAAAAATTTTTTTTTAGCATACCGTACTAGTTTTCAATGAAATAAATACGCGGTTATCTCAACGTACTACTAACGGTAGCTCAGGAAAAAATCATAAGTTCTTTATAGACATAACAGGCAAAAAAGGAGCAAAAGATAGTGATGAAAAAACAAAGTGTCAATATTTCAAAAACTAGAAATCTTTTGCTAAGGTCATGTTGATTTTACCTGATTGATCTGAAGCCAATCTACCTTCCATGTCACTGTGGTGTGTTATTTCTGGGACACCCTGTATTTGTGTTCTCACACGATTGTAATGTTTATTCCGCGGAAGATCTGCTTTAGTAGACTTTATGCGATATTAGAATAATTAATAAACAGTAGTAAAAAAGAGTATGTAATAAAAACTAAACTACAAAAACCCAGAAGTATTTTTTTCCTTATGGAACTACCTGTCTTTATTATTTATACTGTTGAACAATAAAAATATAGCTTTCTGTAAGATTGTCGCTAAATAGTGGTTTCTGAAATATTTGCAAATGCTCCATAAGGACAAGGATACAAATACACGAAAATAAAGTGATTACAATTTTTCGTCATAGGTGTATTTTGATAATACAAGGTGACTTTGAAGTTGAGTCATTAATTTTCAGATAATGATTGTAAAAGGAAGATAAACCAAAATATGTGTGTAAAAATAAAAAAAATTAAAAAAAAGTATCCTCCCGACAAGTATTTCAGTGCGGACCTGTATTTGATCGTGAGGTCTTGGAGCACCGGCATGCCGTCCATATGTGAGGTCTTAAGTCAAATGATTCACGAACCCGTTGTACTACATTAACAAAGGCACGAGGGGTTGGTTGCACTCGATTGGGACACCGATCCGCATAAACATGTGCCATTTTTTATTTCGTTTGAGCCACACAACAGACACCACTATTCACTACCGACTGACACTGACTGTATACAACTGAATGAAATAATTGTAAAAACATCGTTCCAAATTCTTTCGCTTTTTTGTTTCCGATGCGATGAACCGATAAGGCGGATTAAATCCGTTGTCGCCAAACACCAGCACATAATATTATTATTGAGACAGGGCGGTACTGAAACTTCCAAAGAGCTATAACTTTGTTACTTTAATTTTACCAGAAAAATGGTAAAGGAAAGAAACATTTCTTTTGATCAGATCTACTCACTGTTAAAATAAATGACTCAACTTCGAAGTCACCCTGTATATTGGCAGTAGCTCATCGTTGGTAGCTACGACCTCTACGGACGTGCAAGGGGTATTTTCCATGCGCGTTCGAACCAGTTTTAATAAAAGGTGTTAATATATTATACCAAACTATTTTATTTATACAGGGTGTCCCAGAAATAACACATCCGAGTGACACGGGAGGTAGATCAATCAGATAAAATCAACATGACCTTAGTGAAAGCTTTCTAGTTTTCGAGATATTTCCACTTTTCAGTTTTTTCAAAAAAATCCCTACTTTTTGCTTCTTTTCGCCCGTTATGGCTATAAGCTTTTATAGCATGCGAAAACGCTCGATAGAATAATTGTACCACCCAAATTTCCTGCTCAAAGTGTCAGAGTGATAGATAATAACGTAGTACTTGTATAGGTACTCATGTTGTTTCTACTTGTTTCAGGGACTAGAGCAGTTTGCTGAAATGTAAGTGCATTTAGGGTTTTCTTATTGGTGTTGGGCTTACAGGCGACTACGGAAGAGCTGCGAGGTTGTAAAACCTACTGGTTGACGACTCTTATACTGCCCTTGCGTCCTCGCCCAGACAGGGTGCCCCATTTAGATAGTTAGTGATCACTAATAAAAGCTGTCAGTTCAGTAGAAAAGTCAGGAAAAATAATAAAAAAACGCTATAACATGGTTGGAAACTTTGAAAGTAGAGAGAATCGGAATAATCATATAAAACGTACGCTTCAGAAACTCCAAATAAGTGGTCGTGAATAGCGAGTAGCGAAATATTAAGGAATTTTGTTTGGGCACTCTGCGTTGTGGGGGCACAGCGAGGGTTACAGACAACATGCCCTTGATGGGCACATCGAGGGATGCAAATGTCTTTGCGCATGCGGGGCTACATTCGAGGTAAATGTTTTTTCATCTTTGTAATATATTTTGACAATTTATCAACGCGTGCGAATCAGGTTTTATAACAGGAGTCAATATATTACAGCGAACTATTTTATGTATATTTATTTGTTTAACCAGATATTCTAAAACATGAGTACAATACAATGGAAGCAATTAAACTACGAAAATAATACCAGCGTAACTTTTTTTTAGATAGAAGAAAGCTTTATAGCCGTTCACATGCGGAGACGCTTTTTTGCCCAAACTGTGATAGTGGGAGTTGTAATAAGGTAGTGCTGTTTATACTTCTTACAGAGACTATAGCAGTTTGCTGGAATGAAAGTGTATTCAGCATTTTCTTCGCCCAGTCATGGTGCCCCTTTTTGGTTGAGCATTCTGCGAAGTGGAGGCACAACGAGGGACACAGTCAACTCTCCATTATGACCTTGCTCATCACCAGCGGTAAATATGTTTTTATATTTTATACAGGACTTCTATGTTTTAGGTTTTCTCGTACATTTTTCTAAAGTACTATTGAGCTTGGTTATTGCCTTCAACTAGCAAAGCTGTGATAAACTTCAATGATTGCACAGTGCAAAAGTCCGTCACGAAGAGGGAAAAGTGAAGGAATAAAAATTCCTCTGGCTTTCATGGCCGAGCTGTTAAACAGGGATCCAGGATTTAAAAGAACATCGCTAGGTATTAATATGGTGTTGATGTAAGTACACGCAAGTATGGTCACAAGATACCCGATACACTCCAGCTACTGTATTAAAAACAATTATTACTTTTTTGTGAAGAAATGTTGCGCCAGACATGTGGTTAATCGGAGAGTCATGGAAAACACATGGCTGACGTAAAATCGTCCAGTGTTTCTGAGGGATGAGATATGTGAAAAGTTCAGGTTTCATAAGTGTGTCCATAGATGATAAGTAACTAGATGAGAAGGTAGTAGTAGCAGTAGTAGTAGTTCTGGTTCTGGTAATACTTACGAATATTTGGTATTCACTGTATCTATTTTACTACGAACAGCTGGATAAAACACCTTTATTTATTGAAAAAATATATTTACAAGTAAAATGGTTCTTATTCTTAGGTATTTAATAGGTATGTTGTCTATGATTATTTATACTTTAAAATCGTAGCGCAAGTGTTGTTTCAGCTTTTAGTAGAGAGCGAGAATATTCCGTATTTCAGGAAGTGTGATGAACTATGATAAACATTGATGATAATAATGTAGTCATTATAATTTTAATTTTAACTCACATTTGATATTTACTTTTTTTTCTTTTACGAACATATCTATTTTTAGCTAAGATTTGATTGCACATTTCTTATTTTTACGTATTTTACAGAATTGCTGCCCTAAATCTTTCAGGTTTTCTTTCAGAAACATAGCCCAAATATTTTTATCGAGCTTTGGAGGGAGACACTCCAAATTTCAGGAATGGTACACGTTATAGACACTCCCGAGCGTGATATAATGAATATTGATAATGGCAGCTGTCCCAAAAAATGTTCTGCCTGGATAGCTGGATGAATGTTACATGGGCATACACGAGTAGAGTGAAGAGGAACAATAAAAGCATGTTAAGAACGATTAAAGACCCCGATTTATACAGCAATATATGAAGATAGCAATCATAGGAACATCAAAAATTTTACAGGGTAAGCATTGGAGGGTATGGCATCAAGAAGGTTGGTTTTGAACTTCACGAACCACTGAAGCATATATAAAACTGTTAAGGATCTTGGAAACGTTCCCAAGAAATATGTTTTCGAAACTTATCATAAGAAGGCCAAACGCTTTCCACTCAAAACTGTACTTAAATTTATGCTATTTTCCATGAAATACAGATTCACACATCTTGATGTTTCAAAATAAGCACTTATGTGAACTCTCTTTGCAGATTAACGTGTGGATAATAGTAGTATGGTCTACTGTCAATATATTGATGAAGTTTTACGAAATATTTGCAGCCTGATTCCAAGCAAAAGCTTCTAAAAACGTTCACGATTTCCATACGTTTGAAGAAATTCAGGGACATATTTGGGAAACTAACATACCTAATGACGCCAAAAGCTATATTTCTTCACGCCCTTGAAGATGATTGCAGGCTGATACATGAAGAATGAACATCAATTGAATTGATCATTGATCAAGGTATTTTTTACATAATCTTGAAGTTAATTATTCTTCATGTTTCAATGACGTCTTACCCGATACGTCAAGCTTACCAGGAAATACAGGGTATTCGAAAAATAGAGAGAGATATTTCAGAGGGTGATTCCTTGTTAAGAATATGAAAAAAATTAATTATTGTTTTATTAATACCTCAAACAAAATTGTACTTATCCTGTTAATGATCATGTAATTTTAGATCAAGTAGTCATTAAATATATTTGTATAATAAAACTGTTTTTTTCCACTTGATGCTATGCCTACGCATAGGCAAAAGAGTACTTTATCCTATACAAAACCATATATAAAACTGGAAATTTATAAAAGTGTTTAGAGTCACAACGGTCTGTCGCATAGAATCCGGGTCAGCTCGGTATGGGAATTCATAGTACAGGGTCACAAAAAGTTCATTCAGTGATAGAATTGAACTTTCAGAAGATTTCGATACTTGTCATTACTCAACGAATAAAAACATTTTTATCTGGTAAAACTGTCTGGTATTTGCAAGTAATTTGGTCACAATGCTGTGGCAACACTCTTGATGAACTAAGGCTATGTGGGGCTATGTGAGTCAGTATCCATATCAGGCGTCGCGTGGCGTCTAGATTAATCTAGTTTATAAACAAACAGGATTTGAAAAACTGAAACTGGCATATTCATAGAGCAATAACGTAATTATTATCGGTTTGGTATCATCTTCCGCGAGCGTGCTCAGCACGTCGCCGTCGTCATCTACAGTATATTCAGATAAGAGATAGACCGCACATAAACAAGACCACGTGATCATCGAACGCTGTAACATTCGGCAGGGACGTATTAAGGGTCACGCAGTACATATTTTAGATAGTAGATGCTGCTTTGCGTAACTTTGTAGTAAATTGGTGGTGTTACGATTGGTGATGGATATAGGATCATGTGGGGGTGGGGTAAGAAATATATAATGATGTAAATATACATAAGGGTTTCAAAATTTTCGCTTCGATTTCCAGCTTCGGATGCCGCCTGATGTTTGGTGAAATACAGTCGAATATAATCTCAAAATGGCGTTTAAATTAGCCTAAATTAAAAATAATCGTATGTCTCTTAAAATTGCTTTTAGAATATTGATTAGTATATTTTTTGATTTCTAGGTAAATATGTAACCAAATTAAAACGTTCAAAACGTAAAAAAATGTGCATGGTTGAACATTGTCAGAAAGTAGATTCTTGAATAGGTTTTGCCAAAATGGGTTCAAAAATGTCAATAATTAATTAAAAATACAGTAGCTTTATAATTACTTATAACTTACCGAATTCGATGAACGACATCTTTTATTGGAAAGATGAGCTTGATGAGCTTTCATCATCGCTACTGCCTGAAGCACCAACGTCAATAATGAATGGCTCGACTTGTTCCTCTAAAATATTGTCCAGTTCCCACATTCTCTTTTCAACTTTGTCTTTCACGTCCTTAATACAGTTTTCCCATTTTTGCGCTGTTATTAATTCTAGTGCTTCTTTGAAAAGTCTCTGCCCATATGAGCTCAATGGGATTGAGCTCGCAATGGTATGGAGGTAAACGGAGCACAGTTTTATTTTGACTTGCTGCCATTTCGTCAATGGCGTATTTTTGATATTCCGCCTTGTGATCCTTGACAATTCTTAATAATTGTACTTTCAGCATTGCTTCTTCAAAGTTGATATTTTTCGAGCGGAGCCAATTTTGAACATCAACTTTCCTTGAAGCCGTTGTTGGGACCTTCTCCATTCTTCGAGAATGATAAGGCGCATTATCCAACACAATTACTGCGTTTTCCTCTAAGTTCGGTAAAATTTTTGAAAACCACTGTTCAAACGATTCGCCATTCATTTCCTCGTGGTAATCTCCAGTTTTCTTAGACTCAAAGCACCACAGACCGTCAACAACAAATCCATCCTCACTGCCAATATGGCAGATAATGAGCCTTTTCCCTTTACCTGGAAATCGAAGTACTAACTGGTGTAGATTTATTTCAATAAGCGAACCTTTTTCAAATGTTTTCATCACATTCAGCGAAAAAACATTGAGACATGAGTATCAGATTGCTATAATTGGGATTATTTAGTCATATTGAAAGAAAGAATATTGAACGTCGTATGATTACTCAGCGCTTCACAATTTAATTTAAAGTTATAAACCTTTAAAAAATGAATGATCAGGTACCTGAAATACGCGCAAATATTAATATTAACAAATTATAACTTTATAAAGCTTAAAGTATGAATTAAAATGATTAGAAATATTAGGAACGGTACACAATATAAAACTTAGTAACTTTTTTTAAGTTTATAATATCCGACATATTTTAAGATTATATTAAAAAATTATTGAAATATCGAAAACACATAAAAACATGGCTTAAAAAAGTTCTAACAAATGAAAATGACAATAAAACATTTACGCATTTTATCGAAAGTTATAAAAGTTTTGTTACTTGTAATATGTTTTATCTGCCCCCTGGAATTAATTTTTAGAACCTTGTTCCCAAGGTTTGAAAAACATCCGACTGTTGTCTATTACTCGTATTTACCTGCTGGATTTTTTAATCCGGTGGACAGTCCATCTAGAAAGGCCCTCCTGGATGAAGTTACAGAATCATCAACCCATACTTTACTTGTAGTGTGTCCTGCGTTTACCCACGTTTCATCAAGGTAATAAATCTTCCTGTTTTGATTTCTATATTTCCCAATTTTTGTTAAATAATCCCTCCTCCATAGCACAATTTCTTCTCTATCCAGTAGTAAACTATTACGACCCCGTTTTTTCCATTTGAAATTTAAATGCTTCAGTAACGCATGGAAAGTTGCTCGTTTGAAATTTGGCAACGTTGTATCTCCATTTACCTCCTGCAGTACTTTATCTATAGTAGGTATTTCATTCCTAAAGAAGAATGCATGCACTTTCCTCCTAATCGCATGCTTATCAGCTTCATCCAATGATTTAACAATACTTTTGCGATGTTTACTGGTCATTGGCTCAGAAAAGGTGTGATTTTTTTTGTATTGTCTTAACACATTAAACACTGATGCGCGACACACCCCAACTTTGTGAGAAACCTTCACAACAATTTCTTTGATGGTTGATGCCTCGTTCTCCTCGCGCTCGATCTTATATATATTCAAAATGACCTCTTTCATTTCTGCACTCAGGTGTCTTCTTTTAGAGCGTTTCCTAGGTGGACTACAGGAGTTTACAACTTCATCGGCAGTATCTGTACTACTGGGCATTTTGCGCAAGCAGTTGATAACAATAACAATCAATAACAAGGTATAACAATAACAACGACAAACTCAACAACTTAATAAGATAACAAACGAAAACGTCCAAAGAAATATCAAATTGCAATGATGCACACGACATACGTAACACGTCTGAACCTGAATGTGACTCTGCCTTGATACGACTGCTCTGCCGCTCGGCATAGGCATTTAATTGCGAATTGACCAATGAGGGCTCCTGTTTTACGTCGAGACGGCGGCGTTAGCGTGAAAATCACCAGAACCTTTTGTTTACATCCGGTCTATCTCTTATCTGAATATACTGTAGGTATGTTTCTTTTCATGACAGCTGCATATACAGGGTGTTCATTTGACAACTTCCCACCACGGATTTATCGAAAAAAGATTTGTCAAGGGGGACAACTTTTTAAGCAAAAACTAACTACTTCACCTGTATAATTTAAAACGGTAACTACCGACAATCTAATTTTTTCCGCATCCTTTTCATCAACACAGATATTCTGAGCGAACTGTATTTATTGTTATACCTGTTTACTTATTTGTCAAGGGGGACAACTTTTTAAGCAAAAACTAACTACTTCACCTGTATAATTTAAAACGGTAACTACCGACAATCTAATTTTTTCCGCATCCTTTTCATCAACACAGATATTCTGAGCGAACTGTATTTATTGTTATACCTGTTTACTTATTTGTTGCCAAGGAAAAGAAAGAATTCAATTTGCTGTCAGTTACCTTTGTGACAATCTTGGGATAGTGAAAATTAATTTATTGATTCAGATTTACTTCCAAAATATGTTCTAAATCACGAAAGATGACTATTACGTCATACCATAAATTGTACTGAAATATTAAATGGACGTAAGTCGATGATAAAATCACGACGTCAGTAAAATAATGACAACAAATTTATATTATGATTTTGCGAAGTTAGGTTATTTCACTGATTATTTTTATTTCATGGTTTATAATAATTTTGGTGGGGAATTTTTGTTTTGAAAAAAAAGTAGTTATGAGTAGAATACCTTAAGACAGGAACAACAAAGACCAAAGTATTATTCGAAAACAACCTAACCTGCTTTAACATAACCTAACTATTCATCTTTCAAATATGATCGATGATGCAACATGAAAACATCGTCTATCCTTGTCGGATACATGCAAATTAGCAATACAGTTTGTTTAGACAATAAAATTCTGTTTGTCTCTGTCTAACATATCTGAAACTTCATTAAAAATATTCACAAATCGCTGTCGTTTGTCTTTACTACAGACTAAAATGATGACGTAATCGTCATCTTTCGTGATTTCAACTATATAACTTAATATACGATCGTTTATGTATTATTTGTGTTTAAGTCTTCTAAACTAGCCCTTACTCTCCGTTCATGGTTGTAGCAAAAAAATTAAGGAAACAAGAAAAAAATCATTTGTTTTCAGTAACTTTTGACTGGTTGTTTTTCGATGAGAAATGGTCGTAATCAGACTTTGATAAAAGCATTATGATTCTAGTTTTCAAGTGTTTGAGCCGAACAATTTTAGGAGCAAGAAATCAAACGAGCAAAATCTTTGTATCAAAACATCCTGTAATCTGGTTGAAAATGGAAAAATCATTTCTCATCTTCTGTTATCACTATTGTATATCTGTAACACCTTTAATTTTGACAATAGCAATTATAAAAATGTTGTGTATCTATGGAATAACTCAAAAAACAAAAATATTAACCAGGGGCGGATCTAGAAAATATTCAGCCGAAATGATTAGGATTCGGCAATGAATTTGCATCATCTTCAAACTTCAATCAATCAATCCGGAGAAACCGTACAATGAATCGATCTGCCGTCGTTATTAGTTGTACATTGAGGTACAAAAAACCAGTAAAATAATTCTCTAGCGCATCATATTGCTCAATAAATTCTACTTAGAGCGGAAATCAGTGACAGCCACCTGGTCTGTGATGAATGCAATAATTTGTGGGGTTTGATGTTAAAAAATGTTTGAAATTCTTGAAATTACGAAAATCTTTTAAAACTGCGATGCATATAATTCCCCGATAGCATTAAATGTTTATCAAATATTTTTAAAAAATGTTTGATAAATATTTGTAGCGACAGATTTTTTAATATTTATAAATATATTTCTTATATATTTATAAAATATTCATTATAGATGTTTGTAGTATATATAATTCATATATTTTTGCGATAGTTTTTCCAAATATTTAGAAAATATATGAGGAAAGATTTTTAAATATCAATTTTATATTTTGATGAAATATCTATTTTTCGTAAATATGTATCGATTTTCAAGCATTAATCTGATACATATTTTCAGTTTAGGTAGAAAATTCTTCATTGGTTATTTTAGCAAAACCTGTAGGAATGCTTATATAAATTTGGGTTTATAAAGAAAATTCATTCTAGATATAATGATTTAATTTGCTAAAAAAATATTATCATTAAAACATTCTAAGCCTCTTCTGCATCTTGCAAGTCCACTCCTCTGAAAAAAAAAAACAAACTTACTAATTATGAAGTACAGGGTGGCCCATAAGTCCTTTGAGCTGGAAAAAAAGGAATAAAACCAAACTAGTTACATTATGAAGAATTATTATATTTTGTTATCATCTTTATTGAATGGGAATTATGTTTTAAAAATCACATCGTCTAAATGCAATCCATTACGATCACGGCACTCATATAAACGACGTCTAAAATTGTCGATGACTGCGCGGCAAGTCAACACTGTAATGCTTGCCATTTCTCTTCGGATATTTTCTTTCAGGACATCAACTGATCGCGGAGTGGTGTCGTACACTTTACTCTTGAGGTAGCCCCATAAAAAGAAGTCCATTGGGGTCAAATCTGGACTACGTGGTGGCCAGGAAATGTCTCCTCTTCGAGAAATTACTTTGCTGGGAAAAAGTTGACAGACGACGGGCATAGAAGTGTTGGAGGTGTGGGCAGTTGCTCCGTCCTGTTGAAACCAGGTCTGCGTATTATAGCCTGGAAAATTCTGCAACGCTGGTGTCAAAAACTCTTCTATCATTGCTACATACCGCTCCGAAGTAACAGTTAATGCGCGACCTCTGTCGTCCTCAAAAAAATAAGGGCCTACGATGCCATGCGCTGACATAGCAGCCCAAACTGTAACTTTAGGGCTGTGTAAGGGCTTCTGATGCTTACGCCTTGGATTTTCGGGGCTCCAATAACGGCAATTTTGTTTATTTACATGCCCGTTTAAATGGAAGTGAGCCTCGTCCGAGAACAACACATTATTGAGCGAAGAAAATCGATTCAACATTTCATTCGCAAAGTTTAGTCTCTGAATAGCGTCATTATCTTTTAATTCCTGCACTAACTGAATTTTGTAAGCGTGCAGACGTAAATCTTTCCTTAAAATCCGCTGTAAAGATGTTCTGGGTACGTTTAGTGCACTGGAACGCTTACGAGTAGACTGGGTAGGATTTTGACGAACAGACTGTGCCACAATGTTGATGTTTTCTTCAATACGAGTTGTCCTTGGTCGACCCCACCGCTGTTTATCTAACGTCGAACCAGTCTCTTCGAACTTAGCAACCCAGTTCTTAATCGTTTGAGCTGTTGGACACTTTGTAAAATTGTGGTATTCTCGATATTTACGCCGCGCAATGGTTGCCGAATCATCATTTTGATAAAACGCGCGCACACAAAAAGCACGATCCGCCCCAGTGAAACACTCCATGGCGACTGAATTCCCAGATACTGAAGATACTGCCCCCACCTCGCCCGCGCCGCTCACGCCCACCCGTTAAATTTTATTCAAATTTGAAATTTCAAAGGACTTATGGACCACCCTGTATTATTGAATACATAAGTTGCTTTCCAGTGTATTTATTGGTGCTGAGCATGGTGAGTTACTCCGAGTAGCTCAACTGGGTCACTGAAAAGCAGCTCTATAATGCACCTAAAAGGACCCCACATGTTATGCCTATGATAGTTCGAGATTTGGTCAATTTTTAAGAAAATTTAGTATGTGATTTTAGATATCTTGATGAAAAATGTCCATGGGCACATCTTGATCCTTTGACTAACACTTATTGATTTTGTTGAAATGTGACTTTTTCTTAGTAGTACACTTCAAGGCTAGTTATTTATGGTCTTATGAATACCTTTATACTCAGCCGGCACAATAATGTTTACTAGTCAGATAAATTAAGCTATGTAATTATCGAAAAACTTACCCTTTTCCACAAAATAAAAAAACACTCAAATAATGAACCACTTGGAGATACAATGGAAGCACGCTATAATAGTAACAAGTAAAATGGCTGCCGGCAAACGAGTCGTCTTAGGCGGCTTGCTCTTATTCCATTGGTCGCTCGAGGTCACACGCACATGCGCCGCGCCGTAGCCGAAAATATTTAATGAATATTTTCTAAATATTGGAGTTTTAATATTTTCCATTGATTTAAACGTAAATATTTAATGAATATTATAAAAAAAATATTGTATTTAAAATATTTAAAAAATATTGAATAAATATTTAATAAAAATATTATATTATAAATATTTATTAAATATTTGTTTAGGAAAACAAATATTTAAGTAAGATAAAAATATTATTAATTATTATATAAATATTTAATGAATATTTCCTGCTATCGGGGTTCTTACCAACTTTTGGTTGCATTTCTATATTTTTTCATTATATTTTTCAATTTATTTTGTTTGTCACAAACCTTTCTAGAAATATGACGTTTAACAAAAGTTTTTACTAGATCTAGTGAAATTTCACTAGATCTGGCAACATTGACCAGCAGCAACACTGCAGCGTGCTGCAGGCTATCAGTGTTGACAGATCGTTGAGGCTAACAGCCGTCGTTGTAGGTTGCAGCCAGTGTTACCATACGTAGCGGAATTCCGCTATTTGTAGCTGATTATTTTGAGAAGAGCGGCGTAGCGGCGGTAGAGCAAATTAGCCCAAAATGTAGCGGAATTTATTACATACAAAACTATCATATTTATTTCACTGTTTTAACGTTAATAACGTTCTAAATCCTAAATAGGCAGTGGCTAGAGTCTGATTCATTATGAAATTAATAATAAAATTGGTGCATTTGGTGCCGCTTGAGCCATCTAGGAACAGAGAAGAGAATTATTCCACTTGCCTTTTTTTTCAATAACAGATGGCGTACGTACTGCTTTCAATACTAATCGTTTCTAACAGGTCTCAGCAGGCAGACATAATATTAGGTTTTTCGCTTTGTATTGTATTTTTCAGCTCTGGGTATATACTGTCTAGTTTCGTTTATATTAGTGTTCTTATTTTTGTGTTGATCATTTTATTGATATATCATTTGCTGCAGATTTTAATATTAAATCTACTGGTAAGTAACAAAACTGCTTAAATATCTAACATATTATAGTTTGATCCAGAAATAAATCTTAGTCGCGAAATTTGTTTTTAACGTTTTTTCTTCTGGAAAATAGGAATAATGGAAAGGCGACACCAGACCATTAACAATTTTTTTGATAAAAATCCTTCTAAAAAACAAACGGTGAAACCAAACGTGGCGGTACCATCCACTTCGATTGCATCTGTGTCGGACTCGGAGCATCCCGAACCTGAATACAGACAAAATAGAAGAGCGGAATCTAGTGGAATCAGGTCTGAGCCTGATAATTCGACTTGCGAATCTCAGGATAACCAAGAGCCAGAGCAACCTGTTAAGAAAAAGACACGAAAACAAATGTTTACTTCATCATGGCTAGAAGATCCGTTATTTAAAGACTGGTTGGGACCTATTGAAAATGACAAGTTGAAAGCAAAATGTAAAGCTTGTAATCAAATAATGGGTGCTAAAAAATCAGATTTAGTGAATCATTCGAAATCAAAAAGGCATGCCACTAATGTACAAGCAATTTCGAATTTAAGAACGTTAGATAGCACTTTTCAGTCTCGAGAAGCACGTGAGTTGGAAAAACGGCAAATATTTGCTTGCTTAAGATATAGTCTTTTAGTTGTAAGTCATTATATAAGTTTTAGAACTGTTGATCATATAACAGGAGTTAGTCAATTATGTTTTAAAGACCCAGATCTCTCTAGCTCACTTAATTAAAAATGTGCTGGCTCCTTTTATTAAAGACGAAATAATTTCAGAATTGGAAAATAAACCATTTTCTATTTTATTGGATGAGAGTACAGACCTGAGCAATACAAGACTACTATGCATTCTTGTAAGGTATATTCATAAAAATTCAATTAAAACCCATTTATTAGATATAATTAAAATAAACGCAGATGAAGGTACCGCCAAAGGTTTATATTCTCTTTTTAAAAAATGCGTTATATCCAATCAAGTAAAAATTACCAATATTGTTGGATACTGTTCCGACAACGCTAGTGTTATGATGGGCAATAACGAATCTTTCAAAACTTATCTTTTGAAAGATAATCCTAATATAATTGTCAATGGCTGCATTTGCCACTCTGCTCATTTAGTGGCGGTGGCGGCAGCTGAAAAGATTCCAAGCAACGTTGAAGCTCTTTTACAAAACTTATATTCTTACTTCTCAAGAAGCCCAAAAAGGCAGTGTGTTCTTGAAGAATTACAGGAATATTTCAAGAAGTCAAAATTAAAAATTTTAAGCCCTAGTAAAACAAGGTGGCTTGCTTTATCCAAATGTGTTGATAGAGTTTTGGATCAGTGGGACATCTTGCTTAGCCTATTTAGATTAGCTTCCATTGAAGACAAAAATCCTGTAGCAAATGTAATACTTAATGAGTTACAGAATCCATTTGTTAAGGCGTATTTAATGTTTTTTAAATTCGTGTTGCTCATTTTTAACCAATTTAATGCTCTCTTTCAATCAGAGAAAGTTATGCTCAATATCATATCAATAGAGTGAGCGATTTGTACGTCATCTATGTACAAACTTTATGCGACCAGAATATTTTAAAAATGAGAAATTATATAATCTAAATCCTAATGATCCCCACTGCTTATTACCAATTGAACAAGTGAATGTTGGTCCGCATACAATGGATGCAATAAAACACTGCAATAACACGGCAATCGAACAATTTAAATTAAAATGTATCACATTTTACCAAAAATTGGTAGAAGAGTCCCTTCAAAGATTTCCTATCAAAGACAACTTCTTTTCAGAGCTAAAGTTTCTCTCACCGGTTGATGTGATGAACAATCGTCTTATTATAAGTGATACCTTTCATGACGCCGTTTTAAAAAAATTTGCCCTTCATATTGAAACCGCAAAGGCAATTTTGGAACTAAAAAAAAAAAAATGTGTTTATTTTAGTGATAGTGAGAAAGAGGAAATTTTAAAAACAAAAAGTAATGTCATTGAATTTTGGTCGTTTGTAAACGACCTCAAAAATTTTAATGACGAATATTTATTTCGCAATATAGGTAAACTGGCTCTAATCATTTTAACATTGCCTCATGGAAACGCTGATGTTGAGCGAACTTTTTCTTATATGCTTGATTACAAAACAAAAAAAAATAAAATAATACCATCAACTTTGTCTGCACTACTTACAATTAAATTAGACTTGGAGAATCAAAAAAACAGTGCTGTTTATCCTATAGTTTTAATGAGAATCATTTAAACAAATATAAAAAGAATTTATATAATGTAAATAAGGAAGAACAAGCTGAAGAAGAAGTAATTTCTGATTCTGACTGCGAATAAAATAAGCAGACGTAGGCATTTCCACGTTTCCGCTTCTTCTTTGTCCTTATTTTTGTTTTTTTTCTATTAAGATTAAGATATTGGTGATAGTTTCTATTTTTTTATTAGTTCCTAATTCTAAACCAAAGACAGTTTTGTTTTTTTAGAGGTATACTTTTTATGTTTTTACGAAAAATTGCAATTATATTGTTACTGTTTGTATTTTTAGTAGGGTTTTTAGACAGTGTTTAAAAAAAAGTGAATACGTAAAGAATATATTTGTTGTTTATTTTAAGCCTCCCCCCCCCCCCCATAAATTTTTAGACCGTAGCGGCATGTAGCGTAATTTTGCGATACGTGTGACGGATATTTTAAACTTTGCTCTGGCAACACTGGTTGCAGCGCCATGCGCCACTGTCAACGGTGTCAACCTTGTGTCAACACTTGTGATCTTGTGAATTGTGTTGTGGATAGTTTATAAAAATTAGTTATATCCAGAATATTTTCAAAACTTCCCAGGGCCAGTGAAATGGCTTCTTTGTTGGAAGCCGAGCGCCCAAATATCCGCATTGAGATTGAAAATGATGCGGTCAATTCTGAACAGATGGAGGTAGATGAGGACAGACTGCTGGAAGAAAACGAGGAAGGCGAAATTATAGATGACGAAAACATAGACAGTGTAGATTTAAGGAGCAATTTGCAGATAAGCATACAAACGAAACCAGATATTGTGGTAATTAACACATTCTTCAAAAGTTTACTGAAAACAATTAGGTTATGTTTACATTTTAGGACAAACTAAACACAAAAACTATATTCACCACTGGGATAAACATTTTCGACAAACAAGAGCAAGAGAAGCTACAGGTAATTTTTTGTATATTGCAGAATTCACATCATGACTGAGCAGAAAACATCTCACATTGCAGAAATGTCCACCTTGTGAAATATGTTTTTGCTTTTTTTTTTTTCGTTGTTGGAGAGAACAGTATGCCCTGAACTCTACCACATTTATTCAGCATAACCCAAATTTACCAATATAAAAGATAATATATATCTATACATCAACAAAACAAAAACAAGGGTTCTCAATAATATATGAGCGCCTAAGTTTAAAAACTTGTATGCGCAAAAAACAGACCAAAACAGTAATTAATTGATAAATATTGTGCAATATATATTTTTGTATAATATTTCTCAACAATACAAACAAAACATGAAACATGATATACACAAAATGAAAGAAAATTTCATATTTTCATAGATTTAACTTAAGATCACAGAAAAAAAGTGTCACAATAATATCAAAAAGAAAGAAAAGAAACAAATAGGCAGATCAATCTACCTCAAAGCAACTTAAAATAAACGCATAAATTGTTGAACATATTAAACGAAACATTAAATTTTTTATTATTTCCAATATTCCTGATATTAGCAGGAATCAAATTGTAAAATTTAGGTGCAAGATATGTCACAAAACACAAATTTAAATCTCGCCTGGACTGTGGGATGTTCAGGTTATGTGTGGTGTTTGCTCGGGTCATATAATTGTGGAACACATAATTTGTATTTAATTTCCTACTTGCATGTACAAAACTACATACTGCAAGGATATATAAGATTTTAATATTGTTTATTTCTTGAGAATAAAGTTGCATAGTGGGATATAGTCTAGGTTTTTTTAGAATAATCCTTACAATATGGTTCTGCACCACTTTTAACTGCCCAAGATTTGAACCGTACATCCCACCCCACCCAATAATGGTACCCACAAGTGCTTTGTAAATCATTAATGTTCAGTATGTTACGAAGAGCAGCGTAGAATTTATGGATGAAAAATCTAATTTTTTTGCTCAAATACAGCACATGTCGGTCCCACTTCAAGTGCTTATCAACAACAACCCCAAAATATTTAATTTCATTTACTTCTTTATATGCAAATGCTGACAGCATGCAGTGGCAATCACAGAAATACCACATAGCAAAATTTGTTTTGTAGCTGTCATATTGTATGATCACAGTGCAGTGAGGCAATTAAACTATGACATGTATGGAACCATATGTTTACAATGCAAAGTGATTTAGATTTACCATAATAAGCCCTAGTGGCCTGAACACTTTTTTGTAGATATCCTTAGGAAATAGCTTTTATCCTTAATCAGGGATGATGGCAACTCACTTTTATCAAACCATCTCACTTTTCATTAAAAACATTTCTTATTGTGGTTTATGAATGTTTTAGAAGGAGCTGTCCTTCTTCTCTCAAACCCCACAAAATGAAATGAAGAGAATTTTTTTATAAAAATTAACTATGACAACGTTGTTCACATACAGGGTTCTCCACAAGCTGAACCAATATGTATTACATGAGAAATCACTGGAATTATACTATATACAGGGTGTCCCAGAAGTCGACGTCAAGCCGAAACCGGGTGATAGGCAAAGTCATAACAGCTATCAGAAAAATATTTAAAAAAATTTTATGTATGTGTTTTGAAAATTATAGGTCTTTGAAAAAAATATAGAAATTTCACACCCTACGGCAGTCTGTCAACTCCTGTTACTACAAATATTAACTTTTTTTGGATTTTATTTTTACAATGTAATGATAAATAATGCATCTTCAAACTGGTGTCTCAACCTTACTGCCAACTTTTCTCGTTCAGGAAAAATTGCCACTTATTTCCCAACCAAGTATTCCAAAGTAAAACTTTGCTCAACTTTAACTGGCTGTACTGGAAAAAAATGTACTACGAGAGTTTGGCAAGTAACCTTAAAAGTTGGCGCATTTAATAAGGATTCCAAAATGGTATAACACTTAGAAGATTACTCGTTAACTTATGCACAATTTTTATTTGAAGAAAAACTGATGAAAATTTTTCAAAATTTCCTAATTAAACAGCGATTATGAAAATGCATAAGGACCCTTAAGGATAACTGTTTGCACAACAGTGGGCGTCAAAATGCTGCTGATGATGATTTACCTTTACAGCAAATGCTCAAACTGTTTTCCTTCAGCCGCAATACACGCTCGACATCTTAAAAAAGATCGAGTTATTAAACGAGCGAATCCACGGTTATTAACAAACTCAGCTGATTCCAATAGTCTTTGCCGTAGCTCAGCTACATTTTGAATCGGCTTGAAATACACTTTTTCTTTTACAGTTCCCCAGTAAAAAATCTAAAGGATTCAAATCAGGTGATCGGGCTGGCCACGGTATTGTACCAGACCGCCTTATCCATCTGCCTGGAAAGTTTTGATCGAGATACTCTCTCACTGAGAGTGCATAGTGCGCTGGGCAGCCATCATGCTGAAACCACATGTCCCTGTAAATACTCAGTGGCACGTCCACCAATAAATTTTGTACATGATTTTTCAAAGAATCCAAATAAACTTCAGCAGTCAAAGTCTCTGGGAACTCAAACGGACCGATTATTTTACCATTTAAAATTCCTGTCCAATGGTTTATCTTGAAGCGATATTGAGATTTATCTTCTCTCATCAAATGTGGGTTTGCTACATGCCACTCGTGTAAGTTATGCAGGAAAAATTGCCACTTATTTCCCAACCAAGTATTCCAAAGTAAAACTTTGCTCAACTTTAACTGGCTGTACTGGAAAAAAATGTACTACGAGAGTTTGGCAAGTAACCTTAAAAGTTGGCGCATTTAATAAGGATTCCAAAATGGTATAACACTTAGAAGATTACTCGTTAACTTATGCACAATTTTTATTTGAAGAAAAACTGATGAAAATTTTTCAAAATTTCCTAATTAAACAGCGATTATGAAAATGCATAAGGACCCTTAAGGATAACTGTTTGCACAACAGTGGGCGTCAAAATGCTGCTGATGATGATTTACCTTTACAGCAAATGCTCAAACTGTTTTCCTTCAGCCGCAATACACGCTCGACATCTTCTTAGAAAATATCGAGTTATTAAACGAGCGAATCCACGGTTATTAACAAACTCAGCTGATTCCAATAGTCTTTGCCGTAGCTCAGCTACATTTTGAATCGGCTTGAAGTACACTTTTTCTTTTACAGTTCCCCAGTAAAAAAAATCTAACGGATTCAAATCTGGTGACCGGGCTGGCCACGGTATTGTACCAGACCGCCCTATCCATCTGCCTGGAAAGTTTTGATCGAGATACTCTCTCACTGAGAGTGCATAGTGCGCTGGGCAGCCATCATGCTGAAACCACATGTCCCTGTAAATACTCAGTGGCACGTCCACCAATAAATTTTGTACATGATTTTTCAAAGAATCCAAATAAACTTCAGCAGTCAAAGTCTCTGGGAACTCAAACGGACCGATTATTTTACCATTTAAAATTCCTGTCCAATGGTTTATCTTGAAGCGATATTGAGATTTATCTTCTCTCATCAAATGTGGGTTTGCTACATGCCACTCGTGTAAGTTATGCAGGTTCATGTACCCATCTTTCTTAAATGTGGTCTTATCTGACCATAAAATTTTTTCAAAGAACCGTGGATCTTCCCTGTGTCTTTCTAACATTGTGCGACAAAAAGCAACTCGGGGCTCATAATCCCTGGGCAGAAGAGCTTGATCACGCTGTACGTGGTATGGATGGAGCACGTTTTTTTGCAAGATTCTATGGGCTGTACTTTTGGGCACACCTGTTTTTAGTTCTATTGCACGCACTGAAGTACTCGGGTCTTCTTCGACAGCTCCTAGCACCACGTCTTCGTAAGGAAGGAAATATCTTCCCTCACCGTGTGATTGGTTTGGTAGTTGGCCCTCTGAGAACAGTAACCGGTGCACATTTGTGAACACTCGATGATCTGGATGACGAGCTGCATTCGGGTACCTCTCACAGTAAAGTCTCGCTGCAGCACTAGCGTTGCATCTGCATTCCCCATAAATGAGGTGCAGAGAAGAAAGATGGGTACATGAACCTGCATAACTTACACGTGTGGCACGTAGCAAACCCACATTTGATGAGAGAAGATAAATCTCAATATCGCTTCAAGATAAACCATTGGACAGGAATTTTAAATGGTAAAATAATCGGTGCGTTTGAGTTCCCAGAGACTTTGACTGCTGAAGTTTATTTGGATTCTTTGAAAAATCATGTACAAAATTTATTGGTGGACGTGCCACTGAGTATATACAGGGACATGTGGTTTCAGCATGATGGCTGCCCAGCGCACTATGCACTCTCAGTGAGAGAGTATCTCGATCAAAACTTTCCAGGCAGATGGATAAGGCGGTCTGGTACAATACCGTGGCCAGCCCGATCACCTGATTTGAATCCTTTAGATTTTTTTTACTGGGGAACTGTAAAAGAAAAAGTGTATTTCAAGCCGATTCAAAATGTAGCTGAGCTACGGCAAAGACTATTGGAAGCAGCTAAGTTGTTAATAACCGTGGATTCACTCGTTTAATAACCCGATCTTTTTTAAGATGTCGAGCGTGTATTGCGGCTGAAGGAAAACAGTTTGAGCATTTGCTGTAAAGGTAAATCATCAGCAGCATTTTGACGCCCTGTTGTGCAAACAGTTATCCTTAAGGGTCCTTGTGCGTTTTCATAATCGCTGTTTAATTAGGAAATTTTGAAAAATTTTCATCAGTTTTTTTCAAATAAAAATTGTGCATAAGTTAACGCGTAATCTTCTAAGTGTTATACCATTTTGGAATCCTTATTAAATGCGCCAACTTTTAAGGTTTACTTGCCAAACTCTCGTAGTACGTTTTTGTCCAGTACAGCCAGTTAAAGTTAAGCAAACTTTTACTTGGAATACTTGGTTGGGAAATAAGTGGCAATTTTTCCTGAACGAGAAAAGTTGGCAGTAAGGTTGAGACACCAGTTGAAGATGCATAATTTATCATTACATGTAAAAAATAAAATCCAAAAAAAATTAATATTTGTAGTAAACAGAAGTTGACAGACTGCCGTAGGGTGTGAAATTTCTATATCTTTTTCAAAGACCTATAATTTTCAAAACACATACATAAAATTTTTTTAAAATATTTTTCTGATAGCTGTTAT
Organism: Acanthoscelides obtectus; assembly: GCA_963669975.1. Classification (NCBI taxonomy): domain Eukaryota; kingdom Metazoa; phylum Arthropoda; class Insecta; order Coleoptera; family Chrysomelidae; genus Acanthoscelides; species Acanthoscelides obtectus. Next base: position 4,300,969 of record CAVLJG010000009.1, on the reverse strand, counting down.
GACTTTCTCTATCACCCGGTTTACGGCTTGACGTCGACTTCTGGGACACCCTGTATACAGGGTGTTCATTTGAAAACTTTCCACCATAGATTTATCGAAAACTACTGAATAAAAGAAAAAAAGACTTCAAAAGATACCTCACTCCCTTCACCCTCTGCCCCCAGCGTCCTCCCCTTAGAATTTTAAATGAAAAAGGGTACCGAGTAATAGCTTGTTTTAAAAGGTCCTTTCAAAGTTCTTTATTTTGACGTTTGATTTTTCAAAATTGGTCGATTTATTTTCAAGAAAATTATAAAAAATCTTTATTTATCCTAATTTGTTCAGACAGAAAACAAAAACACCCGAAAATATCACTTTATTTCAATAAGTGTTCAAAATGTTGCCCGTTATTGGCCAAACAATGATATAGGTGGTGTTCAAATTCTGACGGACATTTGGAAGAACATGTGAGATATGACAGCTTTCGATGATTTGTTGACGAAGTTCATCCAAACTTTCAGGTTGGGGAGTAAACTCAATTATATTTCAAATGGCCCCATAGAAAAAACTTTATTGGTGTCAAATCAGGAGACTTAGTAGGCCCCTCTTTGCCCTAACCATTTATCTGAAAACTCGTCATCTAAGCCATTGCTGAACCGGAAAGAACATATTGAGTAGTAGCGTCATCTTGCTTGGAATATATTTCAGCCTCATCAACTATAGGATTTCCATCTCTTCCATTTGGTTTCAATGGTTTCAGTGATAAGCAGGTTGATGATATTTCCCAACATATCCAAATAAATGTCTCTCAATCACTTCGTTTCCTAAAATGCCTACCCATACATTAAGTTTGGGGTACTGGGTGGTGCCCTTCTACAAAATCATGAGGATTTCATTGCTCCAATACCTGCAGCTATGCTATTAACAAATCCATTCAGGTAAAATGTGTATTCATCACTGAAGCAGATATTCTTTACATGAATGGTACTACGAGCCCCTTCCCACTTCAGTTGGCCCACTTTAAGATTTGTACCAAAATATGCCTTTATAAACTAAACATGACGAAACTATTTACTTCTAAAACAATTTATTTTCTCAAAAACATTTTAGATACACTCTAGTCGTAAAAAATACATATTTGAAATCACTTAGACCTATAACTAATAGAACATCTGAACAAATAAACAATGTGTGAATAAATGCGCGAAGTTAACAAAGCAACAATTGAAAGATTACCATTGGGTAACATCACCTTTTTTTTTATTACGGCTGAAATTATTTGGGGCATAGTGTTAACCAAGTTTTGGCAAAAATTTGGTGTAAAACAATCCCATATTTCTTGAAGCTTTTGTCTCAGGTCGGTGATTGTACGAGCAGGATGTTGTCGTAAAACCGTTTTCATCTCGTGCCACAAAGTTTCAATAGGTGTCAGATCTGGACTGCTAGAAACCCATTTCAAAAGTGGTACATTATTTTCTTCCATCCATTTTATAGCCTTTTTTGAGGTATTGCACGCTGCACCATCTTGCTAAAACACAAAATCTTGGCCGGATGTCAAACATTCTTCCATCACTGGTAAAAGCGATTCTTTTAAAATTGCCAAATATTTGTTTTTATCCACATTTCCATCAATAAAATGAAGTTTTTCTACTCCTTTTGATGACATACTGCCACAGACCATAATGGATGCTGGAAATTTCACTTTTCTCTTCAAACAGTGAACATGGAATGCTTCATTTTTTTTTGTGAATAACTATACTGCGAGTGTCACCAACACAAACTTCGAATCGGGCCTCATCACTCCATTGTATTGCACACCATTGTTGAGGTGTCCATTGTCTATGTTCTTTAGCCCATCTAAGCCGATTTTTCTTTTGCAGTGGAGTTAATAGTGGCATTTCTTTGGCCTATAAACAAGTTGTGCAACTTTAGGGTTTTTACTTCACTTTTTTTATAAGAAAACTTACCTTGCAAGTGCTAAATCCCAGTTTGTGGGCCTCTCTCCGAGTTGTGAACCTCGAAATTCTCCTTCCAACAGCGTCACTCCACAGAGCGCTTAATTGTAAATAATTGGCACGCCTGTTTTCACGATTATTCTTAATGCTCTTCGGTCGGCATTTGTGATATTACTTTTTTTCACATATCGTGGCTTAATATTAACTGAACCAGTTACGTTATATCTTCTAACAATATTTCTCACACTGTACCGCGATAAGTCTAACAAAGTTGCAATTTCTGAGTTTGATTTCCTAGAATAAAAAAAATTAATTATCAGTAACCAAATTTTCTCACTAATAGCCTTTCCTCTACCCATTTTGAAAACCTTAACTACCCAAAACTATTTTAAACGTATTCTGACAGCTGTGATTAATAAAAATAGTTGTCATGGCTTTTATTTTTCACAGCCACCTATGCGTTATAGACTTATTTTGCAATGAAATGAAAATAGGTTGATATGCTGTAATGTGTTATTTTTATGCTGCAAATTTGATTAGGGAGTGATAAAGTTGATGTTTTCTACTATACAGGGTGACTTTGAAGTTGAGTCATTAATTTTCAGATAATGATTGTAGAAGGAAGATAAACCAAAATATGTGTGTAAAAATAAAAAAAAATTAAAAAAAAATGTTTACCTTGTTTTATAAAGTATCCTCCCGACAAGTATTTCAGTGCGGACCTGTATTTGATCGTCTTAAGTCACCTGATTCACGAGCCCGTTGTACTACATTAACAAAGGCACGAGGGGTTGGTTGCACTCGATTGGGAAACCGATCCGCATAAACATGTGCCATTTTTTATTTCGTTTGAGCCACGCAACAGATACAACTATTCACTGACACTGACTGTATACAAATGAATGAAATAATTCGTTCCAAATTCTTTCGCTTTTTTGTTTCCGATGCGATGAACCGATACGGCGGATTATATCCGTTGTCGCCAAACACGAGCACATTGAGACAGGGCGGTACTCAAACTTCCAAAGGGCTATAACTTTGTTACTTTAATTTTACCAGAAAAATGGTAAAGGAAAAAAACATTTTTTTGATCAGATCTACTCACTGTTAAAATAAATGACTCAACTTCGAAGTCACCAAGTAGTCACCTGTATATTATCAAAATATTCATTGTTAATATTTTAAACCTATAACACCCTGCTACATTTTTATTATTTTTGTTTGATAAGAAAAAAACTCATCTTCGGTTAATGCTTGAAGTATTCTCATTTTGAGTGGATGAAATTTATGGAGTTTAGTAACAGAGTACAGCACCTATTGAAATATCAGTCGCAGCAACAATTTTGCATAATGAAGTATTAGATTAGATTAGATTTTGGCCACAATAAATTAGAATCATTTCCACTCTTTCAGCTAGTGTGTGAACCATTTTGGAAGTAAAATCTGAATCAATAAATTCATTTTTACTATCCCAAGATTGTCTCAAACGTAACTCATAGCAAATTGTATTCTCTCTTCGGCTTAGCAACAAATAACTAAACAGGTATAACAATGAATACAGCTCACCCAGGGTATCTGTGTTGATGAAAAGAATGCGGAAAAAAATCGGTTTGTTATTTGGTTGTTGCCGCGTCCATTCTTCCAAATTGCAGTTAATGTTGGTAGTTTCCGTTTTAAATTATAAACGAATTGTAGACTTGGCAACAGGCAACATTTTGAACACTTATTGAAATGAAAAGTCATTTTCGTGTTTTTGTTTTCTATCTAAACAAATTAAAACAAATAAAGATTTCTCTAATTTTCTCGAAAACGAATCGACTGATTTCAAAAAATCAAACGTCAAAATAAAGGACTTCCAAATACCTTTCAAACAAGCGTGAATAAGTGAATGATCCTGGGGGGCCGTCTCGGCGTTTTTTCTTTTAATCAGTGGCTTTCGATAAATCCGTGGTGGGAAGTTTTCAAATGAACACCCTGTATATATGTAATGTAATATGCATTGAGTATTTTAAATTCAGAACCTGTAAGCAATACAATTTAGAGTCGTTCATGAAGGCAAGGTTGAGAATTTAGGTAACTAATAAAATGTTATTTAGATTGTTTAGCAATTCAAAGTATTTTGCCCTCTAATATGGGTATCAGATAAAAGGGCTTGCGAGAAACACAATAAGCAAAGTGTGATCATTTGAAATCAAATAAGTCAACAGCCGCCAGTTGGCGTTCAAAATTTTTATAGTTACTCCTGTGACATGTGATATCAGCTGAAAGGGCTTGATGAGCAGCACAGTAAGCAACATGATGTGATGATTATGAGCATTGATAATGCAATACTATTATGAGATGATCTCACGCTGGAGCCAGGAAGTGGCCATGTGAACCCAATAAATAGTGCCTTGTTTGATTCCTAATGACAAGTAATCTAATCTTACGGTCTTATGATTAGTCAACTATTATGTAGAAAATACTGATCTCTAATAACTGTATCAAATTTCATAAGTATAAGTCCGGTATTTACAACAAATTGCTATATTTTTGTTTCTTTTATGCTATATAAATAATAAAACAGTAGCAAAGACCTTATAACAGTTATTCTCGTTTTTTCACACCTTCTTATTTATATTATCTGTTTAAATTAAGAATTATAACATTCAATTTCTCAGAAATTTGACTCACTTTTTTATTTATAAACGCACTATTTTAACACTAGGTTTTTGAAAATCTCACTTTTTTCACTTAAATTCATGCTTTGGCCGCCAACACCCCTGTTAATAGGTTGTAGTAGTAGTAGAAAGATTTATTTAGCACATTTGGCTACATAAACAGAATAATTGTAAACAACTTAAAACTAGTAAATTCAAGCCATATGATGTATGATGTAAATGCTGGGCAAGCTATAATTGTAGATTTAACAAGTGATTCCTCAATTTTACTTTAAATCTTGTCAAAGTTTTCTGGTCTTTTATGTCTGTGTATAATTAATTATATTTAATCAACCCTTGATGGAATACAAGATTTGTAGCATATGTTATA